>BMAV01024661.1:199705-264484 GCA_019973955.1 Trichonephila inaurata madagascariensis | reverse complement strand
ATAGCTATCTGTGAAACTGACTGCAATTATTATTGCTATCTTTGAAAAACTGACTGGAATTTTTATTTCTGTGAAAAAATTTTTAAAATAAGATCATAAACAAAGTGGGATTTAAAAATATTTGTAGAAATGAATTAAAAAAGAAGGTAAGTTTGTGTACTGCTAATATTTTTTATAGAGAAAATTAACCAAATTATAGGCTCTTCAATGTTGAAAGGTGAGTCACGTTTTATTTTATTTTTTCAGCAGAATGTGTCCATCTACCAAGAACCAGTGAGTCTGTAAAGAATAAGAATCCAAATTAAAAGAAACTGAGCCCATTATTTCCACTCTGTCTCCTTACATTCGACATTGAGTCATTAGTGAAAAGGTAAGTCAATTATATCTTATTAGCCAATTATATTAACTAGTGAAATCCACCAATTATATTATGTCTGTTGTAATCATTTTATCTTGTTAATCATTTACAACTGTAAATTGATATTTGTGTTTTTTTTTCTTTGTCTGAAATATATATATATGTATATAAGTATCTGTATAACGTGATAAAATTCGCGAATGCCATGGTCAGTAAAAATACATTTATTTTAGAAGTGAATATAACTTTTGTTGTAAAATGAGTTATGTTAAAAAAATATTTATTTAATTAGATAAGTGCTTGTCACAAAACTTGATGATACAATTTTTCACATGAAACTAACCAAGTGAAAAACTATTAAAAAAAATTTCAAAGGTTAACATTTTTATAAATCAATTTGTTTCATAATTAAAAATACATTAAATAAAAAAGTGTTAACTTTTTCACTACTTGTTTTCCCCATTTTTTTAGGTTTAATTTTTTGTTAAATATGTGTTTCTCTTTAAAAGGCATTAAAAAATGCAGTTATTGTAGCTAATTTTAAAGATTAATGAAAACATTTGTAACAAATCCAAAATGTTAGCTAATTTTCTGCGAGCCACAACTTGAGCTCATACATTATCAGTCACTTGCGGTAAGAGTACACCTTCGAATACAATTTGTTGAATTAACCAGAATTTTGCTTTATAATACATATTTTTTATAACCTTATGGGCATTCAAATTCAGAAATTATCCAAGAAGAGTTCTGTTAGTGTATATATTTTTTACTGTCTAAGGGAAATGAAAAAATAATCAAAAACATAAAACCTACGCAAAACAATTGACTAAAAGGGAAATAAATATATTGACACATTTTCTAAATTAAATAATACAGAACTTAATCTTATCTAGAGAAAAGGCTATAATTTTGGTAATATGGCGCTTACAAATGGCAAGCTATGATGTTTCGAGATTCTGAAGATTGTAATTTTATTTAAAAGTCATTGTACTGTTCACTTTATTATTATATAAAAAAAACATCTGTTCAACATAGAATCTCAAGAATTGTTTATTCTATTTATAAGCATTTGAAAACATATATGTAAAATTTCAGGTTAATTCATGCATAAGATTTTGTAATATTATGGTTCGCGGTAATGAAAAATGTAAAAAAACACACCTCATTTTGAGAAAACGACAAAAATAACATTAAACTAATCGTTTTAAATGAAAAACATTAACTTCCTTATTAAAAGGCACCAAATTTGTAATTCTGATCATCTTTACTTTCCAAGACATTGATTTTTTTCTTTTTGAGAGCTCTTAACTTTTTTTGTGTTTCTTTGTGTTTGGGTCTGCATTACGTATTGATTCGTGAGTTCTGCACTTGTTTAGATGCTTACATCCCCCTAAGGTAAACAGCCCAGAATTTTCAATAATAATCCTATTAAACACTCATTGAGCCCTTCATTCAACTGAATAACAGCATCATAAGCCCCAAATTTAATAGTTTTATGTGAAACAAATACTTCTTTTGGTATTGGTTGCTAAAATATTACATTAAAACGTTCACTTGCATTCTGAGTTTGACCATGCAAGAATTTACTCAAAATCACATAATTTTAAGTATAATGGTTCAGTTTTATTTAAGGTATCCGACTACGTTCGGCCCCTCAGGGGGCTCACCTCCTTTAGGTGAGTTCGGGTTTCACGCTCCCGAGGTACCCTAGTGATCTTTTCCTCTTCCTAAGGGGTTTACTGTCTTTGGTAAACATGGGCTTCACGAACCCAGGGTACCCTAGTGATCTTTCTCTATTTTCGGCCCTTCTTCTTGCCATTCAAATTTCCCTTTTCTTCTTTTCCCGTCTAGACCACAGACCTATAGTAGAAAATGAACTATGTTCAAATTTTGTTTTTTCTGATGAAAAAACTTACGTTTTACTACTAACATATTATGGTTTACATTTTGTATTGAGTTAGTTTAGTTCCTTTTTCGTATATTTCTTTAAATACTTTGATTATGTTACTTTATTTGTTTTGATTAAGAACGTTGGTTTTCCGACCCGCATGTTTGCCGTGTGCGGCGTCCCGTAAGGGGGAAAATGGTGTTCTGGGGATCCTTTGTGTTCCCTTTGCCCACGCTTCTCCAATATGAAGGAGGTTAGTGGCCTGGGGATACCTCTGCGTTCCCTTTGGCCCACGCTTCACTGTAGACGGGTGGCAGGAGTGAGCCCGCTCCTGTCAATCGGCTGGTAGTACCTCTCTTCGGTGTCCCCGAAGAGACACTGCTGTAGGGTTAGTGCTGCAGGTAAGGGGTGTCGGGTTTACCCGTTGGATCCTCACCCTGGACTGTATCACTATCTTCTGGGTGTACTCCAGGTAAGCGCCGTGCCTGGATTTGGCCAGTTGACCGGCACACTGCCTCCCTTGTTGGACTCCGTGGTGGGTGGAGGCACGCCAGGATGAAGTGGTATACGCGTTGTTATGGATCCAATACTGCTGTGCCCGGGTAAAGGCCTCGTATTACCCAACAAACCTAACGTCGATGAAACTGCCAAAAATTCACGATTTTTAATTTTATCCTTGCCAAACAATGATATGTGTAAAAAATCGCCATTTGCTATTCATAAAGCACTAATTGGAATAGGTGGCGAACCTAAGTCAGTAAAACGTTTAAGATCCGGTGATTTATTAATTGAAACAAGCTCTGCTCTCCAAACAAAGTCTTTTTTACTAGCCAAATCTTTTCTTGATTCTCCTGTAACAATAAGTCCTCACAAGTCACTTAATACTTCCCGAGGTGTCATTTCTGAACCTGACTTGTTGAGCACTCCTGAAACGGAAATCCTTGATAGGTTCTCTGATCAGGGTGTGATTCAGGTCAGAAGAATTACTATAAAAAAAGATAATACAATAATTCCTACAAAACATTTAATACTATCATTTAATAACCCTAAACTTCCGTCTACAATAAAAACAGGTTACTTAAACTGTAAGATTCGTCCCTACATACCGAACCCTCTGCGCTGTTTTAAGTGCCAGAGGTTCGGACACTCTCAAACTTCCTGCCGCGGTCAATTAACATGTTCCAGATGTGCATCCGTTGGACATTCCTCCACGGATTGTACTCTGGAACCAAAATGCATTAATTGCTCCCAGTCCCATTCATCAGACTCAAAATTATGCTCAAAATGGAAAACAGAAAAAGAAATCCAAGCAATTAAAACAAATAGAAATATTTCATATGCAGAAGCACGGAAATTAATAGCTCCACAATTGCCCCAAACATACGCACAAGCTGTCAAACCCTCATCTTTAACCACAACAACCCAAACTGATGAAAATATTACGAAAATAGTATGTCCGCCTTTAAAACTACTGCAACCTTTAGTGTCCATTCCAAAGCTAACAATGTCTTCCAAAATTCCTGTAGTTAACAAATCATCAACCACAACTCAAGCAAACCTCTTACCACCCACATCTTCTGTCACAGTTACATCGTCATCAGAATTTCAACTATCTGTTCCTTTAATAGACACTACGCCCACCACATCTAATAGTTTATCTACATCTACTGCATTTTCTTCATCTAATAAAACACTCACTTCAACCACTGTATCAATGTTTACACCCTTACCAACTAAAACATGTCCTGCTGTTGAAACTGAAACCTCTGTATCCAATACCATACCTTCTCCATCCCAGAATACAAAAAAAACTTCAAAAAATCGCAAGAAAAGACGTCCGAAAAGAAGCCTTACCTCCGAAATAGACATAAAATTGACACCTCACAAACCTAAAAAAAGCACACCTATACAAGAATCATCAGACGAGGACATGCTTGTATACGATGTTGAAGAAGAGGTGGAATCACCAAAGGAAAATAAATCCTTTGGAGAGGTGGAAAAATTTTCGGAAGAATGGTGGCACGCTTTATGATTGGAAACGTGAAGAATACTCCCACACGTTGACTTCAACCCGTAACAGAAAAATCGAAATTTAAGAAAAATAACTTTTAAAACATCTTGCAACATACTCAATTGAATTTTAATACAAAATTTTACATTTCTGTCGTGTATCAATTTAATTTTTACTTAATGCATATCTTTCTTGACATGGTGGGGATAACACCCCAGCACAATGTATTTCCAACTTTGGCCTTTTAATAAAATGTAACATATAAATATGAATTTTTAAAAAATTTTAATTAATTTTTATGCTTAAAAAAATATAAATTATAATTTTTAAATTTCTAACTTTTAAAAAATTTTTTCTATAGAAATTAAAACAAATGTTTGGCGCAGTATCGGCTCTTGCGCCAATAAAACCCAAAATCACTCACTCACTCACCCGACTACGTTCGGAACCGTGATTTTAAAAAAGCGTATAAATGGATAATTTTCATGATATTTAGTGTCACTTAGATTAGAATACATGTATACAATTATTTTAAGGATATTATGACCAAAAATAATTATTTAAATACAATATTTCGGCAAAAAATGAACTTAGAATAATTTTTTTTCCAAATGTTCTCCTTTAATGAAAAATGCTTTTATTATAATAATGTTTTGCCTGTATATAGCTCAGACCTCTGTACAGAAGCTCAACAAGAATTTTTGAAATATGTAACTTAGAAGTGGGTTTATCCATGTTTTACGACAACAGAGGGGAGCAATTTTAAGAAAAGAACCCCAATAATTATTTAAATTGGTGGTAACTCTGAAAATAATGTGAATTTTTCAAAATTCATAGTTGAGCCTCTGTAGAGAGGTCTGAGCTATATACAGGCAAAATATTATTATAATAGAAGCATTTTTCACAAAAGGAGAACATTTGGAATAAAAATTATTCTAAGTTCATTTTTTGCCGAAATATTGTATTTAAATCATTTTTTTTTGTCAAAATGTCCTTAAAACAATTTTATACATGTATTCTAAACTAAGTGACACTAAATATCATGAAAATTATACATTTATGCGCTTTTTTAAAATCACGGTTCCGAACGTAGTCGGATACATTAAAACCTCATTTGAAAAATCAGCATATTTATTGAAGTGCTGGTATTTTCCAAAATGTTTCGAATATTGCCATAAAACTGCCATTTACGCTTTCTAGCAATATTTTAAAAAATATTTAAGCAAAAATATCAGAATAAAATGAAGGATGAACTTCTCTATGCTGTCGAATCCTTCAGCATGAAAATCAAACGCATATGTAAACAGAACCACTAAGTAAGAAACTTGCTGTCATGTTTTACAAAGCGAAAAAGTTATTTCCAAATACATTTATTTTTATTTTTAATATTTTATTTTAATTTCTGTCTAATTTTATTTGTATATCAAGTATTATATTTCACACACACACACATTAAATACCAATAAAGCAAAGCGTAAACAAACATTTTAGATCTTTTCTGGTTACCCAAAATACCTGTCAGAGAAATTCATGATGAAGCAATATTAAAACAGCTGTAACTTTGCTTCTAAATAAAAAATAAACAAAACTCAAGAAGATTTTGAATGGTAAAAGACTGAATTTAAATATGAGACCCAAAATAAGGAAATCAATACTTTGATCAAAAATGGAGTCTTAAAAGCATACTGTCACTTTTAATGACAGATTAAATTTTAATTACCAAACCAATTATCAGGAGAGCCATAATTGTAATGTTCCTCTAAAAATGGGAAATTTGTTTTAAAAAATACAAAACAGAAAATTCTTGAAATGATCAAATATTCCCTAGAGATATCAATTTGTTGAGCATTTAATGTTAATACATTGCATTAAATTTTTTTAGTACTAAAACCCTTTCTGATAGGAAGTATTTAGTATTCATCATTTTTTAAAAAAGAATACTTTTCAAAATAATTATTCCATAAGTAAACGTTTATACACGTTTCCATATAGACTGCAAGAAACAAAATAGAATAAAAAATATGCAGAAAAAGTTTTTATATGCTTCTAGTCTTAGGTTTATTATTAGTTGCACATAAACTCATTAATATGTATATATTTATTAAGACTTATAAAATATTATTTTACTTTAAATTGAATGTAGAAGCCTAAAAATCACGAGAAAAAGGACAAAGGAGGTAATAGCTTTAGCGAATTATAATTTTGATTTTGGAAAGCATTCAATCCACTTCTAAACAAAAAAACAAACAAAATGGTAGAAAAAACAGAAATGTATTTATTTTTATCTGAATAAGTGCTTTGAAATCAGAAGAGAAACTGAGAAAAAATTTAATAAATAAAATTCACTTTGACATATTTTTGAAACAGAAAATTCTTTATTGATTTGAAAAATAGCTATAGATAACCATTTGAAATGAATAATAATATAATATTAAGAACAATGAGTAAATTAACACTATTATAAAAGTTTCACACACACCATATATTGTGAAAATCATTTACTTTGGTTACTTTCAGGCAAAAGTCAGTTTATCTCCAACTCAAGGTTTTATAAATATATTCTTTCTAAACTCCTAAGAAAACAGAAACCTTTAAAAATCAGCTTTCATCTTAAGTTTGAAACAAAAAGTTTAGTCATATTTTTTCGGATAGATTAAAAATGCATTTAAAATCAAACACCTGCAAGTGAAAAACATTAGAAAAGTACAAAATTCTTTTGCAGATCCAGAAGAATCAATAGTTTGGGTAATAAAAAAAGAAGTCCAAGTTCAAAATGCTTTGTATCCGCAATCCAACTTTATTTGTTTTAGCTGACTTCACTCTTCTAAGAAAGATAGAAAAAAAACTTTTAAAGGCTTATATGCTTTTTTCGGGCAATCAATAAGTTCATATGTCTGAAAAAGAGAGAAACTGTTTCAAACAATATAATCCTTCAGTTATCGAAGAAAGTATCGTTCTCAATAGCAAATATTTGATAATCTATAAAAGTTAGCGTAAAAAGAATGTCGTGGAAACAAAGACAAGTATAGAATTTAGTCAACATTTTGTGTGTGCATGTATTGACGAATTTTGTCTTCTTTTTTTCGATTTTGTCAGCAAGCAAAATGAAAATAGTTCTGAATAACCGAATCTCGTTGAATGATAATAAAAGATTAAGAAAAGTAAAATAAGTTTTAAAGAAAATTATTGTTACGCTTTTTTCTATATTTTTATTGGAGAATAGTAAATATTTTTCATAATTTAACTCTCTTTATAGTAGCGCATTATTAATATCATTATTACTGTTATTGAATAACACAATTGCTACCATATTTCTTTACATTTACTTACATAAACATTTTTTATTGTTTCCAAATAGACTAAATGCCAATTTTTAATTTAAAACTTGGCGAAATTTTAAATTTTTTACATTAATTAATTACAAACCATGCATAAATTTTGCTTATATAACTTTATGATTATATATATATATAGTAATATATAAAATAAAAGTGAAGAAGTACTAGAACCTACAGTGCTAAAGCAGGAAGAAATTGGAATTCACCAGACACAACAAAAGTAGATACAAAAAAAGTCTTTGGACCAAACTGGAGACCTATTATGATTTCTAAAGCTGTCGCTTAATTAGGCCGGCGAGTTAGGGTTAGCAATGCTTTATGAATCCAACCTTCCCCGTACAGCAGAAACTTTCGATATATATATATAGTATGAGAATATATTTGAACCATATGTTAGTACAAAAGAAAATATAAATTCCAAATTTGAGATTTTTTTTTGTAAGTTCTAAGCTTTTTTTCTACAACTTTCGATACAATATAATTCATATAACTTTTTCAGAACTCTGCTTAAAGGAGCTGCTGTATTTTATTAAAGAAATTATAGGAAATTTGTGCAGTAGATTATTATGGTGTTGATTATTAAACTTCAAACACTTGAATATAAAACACATTTAGTTTTATACATATCAAAAATACCAACTATTTCTTTACTTTCAATTCCTCACTAAATTATTATGTAAAATAAAAGGTGCACTGTGATTTGCATGAAACGGTTAAAAACAAAATTAAATAATTTTCGTTGAAAAAACTGTGCATAATATGAGAACCCTACATCAATTTGCAACGCATTTTTATTTAATTATTTACTTCAAATGTCAATATTATTTCTAATTATAGACGATATTAGATCTATTCATTGATGTAAAGTTTTGTGAGATCGCATGGCAAAACCCTTACTTTTTCTTACTTTTAAATGCAATAATTTCATTATTGAAAATTATTTTCCTAAGAATTTCCTTGCTAATTTTGACAAAGATTGTAAAAATAAAGAACAATTGTTGAAGGCATTCTTCACAAAAATATTAGTCTTATATATACTTTTTAAACATTTAAAGTGTAAAACCAATGTAGCCATCTGGGATCCAGAAAATTCAAGTTACAACTTGTGCAAAATAGCATGTTATCTTTCATTAAATGTTCAAGTATTATTTCATTAAACAATTTCTAATATTAATTCATACTACTATGTAATCAAAGTTTACACAAAATGAAAGTATATATACGTATACTAAGATTTCTATCTTATTCAACTTTTCAATCATTTTTTAAAAAAATTAGGACCAGATTTCTCCAGGACATCGCGTTAAAGTTCTCAAAAAACCAAACCTTTTCGAATAACTACAAAAGTGGACAAGTGGCCTGTGCCTGAATTTTTCCTGAAGGGATGTTACTGAATGACATCACACTAACTTTCAATGAATCAAATGACATGGAAAGTTCTAGAGTTTTCCTTTTTCCGATACGTAGTTCTCAAGATTGCAAAAAAGGGATTGGATGTGCTGTCCGAAGTAGTAGATTGTAATCAGTTGAAACTTATCTTTTGTCGTGCGTGCTCGTTGTTGTGTCTTTGCCCAGCCATGTTACAGTTTTCTTTTATTCTTGCAAATTAAAAAGTTTCACAGAAAATAGTTTCCTTTTCAATACCATACATCACGAAGTCGGTCAATAAAATCTCATTTGCAACAAAATAAAAGCATCTTACACAGAAAATTTACGCATATATAGAGATAGATATAACTGAAATAATCTTTTGTTATAAATTTTCAACAAACAAAATGTCAAATATTTTTCTCGTTTCAGTCGTTTAAAGACTCTCATTAAATGTAATACTTTCAATCTAATATTCAAAAGATTAAATCTAAAGTTTTAAAAATATGTGTTCCTTTTGTAAATTCTTATTTAAAATGCTAATATTGCTATTAGCTAAAATCGATGCCTACCGACGCCAAAAGTGCTGGGGTATTAGGGTTTTCAGAGTATTTTCTTTCCCTCGATGAATTTAATTTGAATTCATTACTGACTTGGGAAATAAACAGTTTTAGTTGCTGATAAAGCTAATTTTGGCTGAATCCTTTTTGAAGATTTAAATAAAGAATAGATAAATGCTCTTATTTTTATTCAGTAATTTCAATGAATTATAAGATCTTAAATTTTAAGTGGTCACCTTTTTTAAATTTAGATATCAAAATTTAACTTAAATTAGGAAGGTAAATTTTATAACAACTGTTTATAATTTATTTTCAAGTTTACATGGATGTCTCGATAAAAAATTCGAAGACATAGTTGCTAACTTATTTTTTTTTTTTTTAAAAAAGTAATTTTCACAATTATTCACTGTTTTTATGTTACACGAATAGTTATGTTAGTTTTTCAAGATGCATTTATTAAATGTTAACACAATTTTTTTGTTTCATAAATTGAAATTTTGTCCTTTCTTTTTTTTGTGAAGCGAGTAATACAAAACGTTTTTTTAAAAAAAGAATTAAAAGTTATATAAGAGAAATTGATTTTTTTCATGAATGTTCTCTCCAAATTCAATGGAAAGCTCTTTTGTTCATTTTAATCTTCCAATGGTATTCCAAATAAGAAATCAAATTGCTCAAAACATTTATGTTTAAGATTTTTCTTTTATAGAATCACTTCGGCATGCTTGCTCGAATGAATTCTTAGAGCATTACTTGAAATTCTCTTTTAAAAAAATATTCTCTCCCTCTCTCTCTCTCTGTATATATATATATATATATATATATATGAATGAAATTGAAATTTGTATTATATATCAAAAGCAAGAACTAATAAATAAGATCAAAGAACAAAACACAACAATAAAAATAATAAAAATATAAAAGAAAAAAAATTCAAAACAATTTAATAAAAGAAATACAAAAAAGAAACTAGCTAGTCAAAAAGCAATTTCGGACTTAGAACCGAATAAGTGGGGTTAAAGTTGTTTGCAGGCTTCATCCTTCTCCAAAACTTTATATATATATATATATATATATATATATATACAGAGAGACTATTTTTTAGTAGATCCATACCACGAATTAGTGACTATGACCTCTAGGCTATCACTACCACATGAAATATTTTAACTGGGTACTGTATACATGCTTACAGCAATAATTTAAAGTTATTTCACTTTAGATTTTTATATTCTCCTCCATAGTAATGCCAATTTAAAACATAAAAATAAAATACTTTGGTATGTTTTGAGAATAAACTGTTTTACTGTAGAATTATTTTTTGTAAGAAAATTCCTTAAAATTAAAACTAATTCTTGCATTTCAGATGTTTCATATTATTCTCATACCCCCGCCAAAAAAGGACTGGCAGTTGTTTTCCAACTTTGATAATTTTATAAACAGCCAATGATTCTGAAAAGGCTTCTTACTTTCGAAATTTCAAAATTAAACATTCATTAATAATCTATAAGATGTTTGTAGTTCTATAAGGTTTATAAACTTTTTTTTTTAGCTTTTATTAACTTTTTATATAGTTGAAGTTAATATAAGAAAATTTCGAACATATTTTAATGCATTTCAACCCATTTAGTTTATCATCTTGTGAATGTACCGGATACCCATGCAGCTTTAAGAAAACCATTAATAAAAAGTCAAATCAATTAATATCTTGTAAATGTTGAAAATGAATATATTTTAAAATAATTTAATTATTGCAGTATTGTTTTACCCTTATTTAAAAATAAAATAAATAGTTAAATTTGAAGTTAGTTATAGGAGATATAAAATTTAAATGAGAAAAAATATTTTCCTAATAAATACATGAGGAAAAAATTAAAATGTGGTTCAACTTAGAGTTATCTTTCATAGGCTTAGTCTCTCCCCGTAATATTTATCATTATTAGTGTTTTTTATTAGCACTTTTAATGTCATAATGTTCCAATCATTCATAAAAATTAACAATTTTTTATACAAAATGTTAAGTGAAAGACAAAAACCAGTTTTTAATTTTCTTTTTTTTATAGCGTTGTCCTAAATTAGTGTCAAATTACTTTCGAATACTAATATTTTCATAAAATGTTTAAATTATTCCCCCTATCACCACTTACATATTTTATTTTTTTTTCATTAAAATATTACACTGGTCAAATGAGCTATTTTGATTTCTATATTAATTAAAATTAATGAAGTTTGGTTACTTAATATCTCATTATTATCAATTTAATGTATGTCAGTCTACAAAAACTCCTTCAAAACACTCATCACTTATCAATTATATATATACATCCACGCTTTTCTAAAGTTGTTATTTAATTATTTGTATTTTGATGACTACGATATTTATACTTACTCAAAGCTTCTATTGGATTTCGAACATAATAAATAATGAAAATTATTAGTTGTGTCTAATATTGATTACTTCCATGGGAAGTAAAATTCATTAAGGGATACTGCTATATATATTTTTGCTCATTTTATCGTAATATTTATAATTTAATTTTTGAGAAAATCCAGTGGTTTTTTTAGTGTTCATTATCAATAAATATAGTTAATTAAAATTAGAAATTATAGGAAGGAAGAAATAAAAATAAAAGTTATGGAAACTTTATCTTAAATATATATATAAAAGAAACAAAGTTTGTATTTGTGACTTAGCAAAATATTACACATTTAATGCCTTAAGAAACCTTTATAAAGCATTTTATCTCTTATTTCATACATTTTATTGCGGCTTTGTTAAGCTTAGAATTACTTTTAAAGATAATATTACAAATATCTTCATAAAACAAAATGAAATTATCTTCCCTTTATATGTTTTTGAAATCCTCTCAAGCGGATAAAAGTATTCACCATGTCCTACACATACCCATTTTAAAAACAGCTATTCATTAAACATGAGACATTGTATTTTTTTTATCACAGAAGCACAAACTGTAGTAAAATATGAAAACCCATTCAAAAAAGCGTTGAAATCATAACACATAAAATCAGATGTCCAAACACCTTTTACAACTTCTTCGTACAATAACACACAAGAAAAATAAAAGCATCAAGTCATTTATTTACTGTGTACGTTTCATTTTCCAGTTTTGTTCTTGTATTTTTCGAGAAAGAAAATGTTATCGCAAAGGTACAAATATACTTTACTAAAGTGAGTCTATTTTCCACTCAATGATTTTCCCATGTAACGAAGCTTTCAATCGTTATCTTGGAACTTGATTCCATCTTTTTATTTCTTATTTTATGCACTTAAGGTCTCTCATTTATATAAAGTTTAAAAAAATAGTGTGCTTTTTGTCGTTGAATAAATGGTGCAAGAGTTTATTACCACAAATCGCTTTGTTTATAAGAAAACTTTTGTGTTGGTATGCCAAAGCAGAATTCAGTTAAAAATATTCATTTCTTCATTCATGCTTTGAATGTTTGTTTAACGCCAATTATTGTAGCATAAAAATGTTTTTCAGAAGGCAAAATATCAATTTTCTTTTAAAAAAATTAAAATATTTTATTAAAAATATTAAATTATAGTTTTTAACACTCATACTTATTCGCTTTCAAAATAATTAGAAAATGATGTAACTTATGTAAATAACTGTATTACTTAATAACAAAAAGATGGGCATCTGATACAAGGAAATACTGACAAACTACGTAACATACGGCTTCGGTTGCAGAGTAGGGTAAAAACAGGTAAATAGCTGTATTTGTTAATGATGCAGCATAAATAAATAACTGTGAATGCATAATGATATCAGGTATGAAGAATATATAGGGTGCCTTAAGAGTAAGGCTATGCTTTGAAAGATTAATACAAACAAAATTGTTCACTTACAACTTTTTATGCTAAATAAAGAAAATATTAAATTTCTATTCCATTAAATGTAAACTAAATAGAGCCACGTCTACGTTTTAAAATGGCTTCACCACAAAAACAAGCGCAAGTTGTTACATAGTTTTAAATCTGCAACACAGGTAACGCTTTATATTTTTTTACTGGCAATAATTTAAATCTTCCTTCAAGATCCACAATTAAAAAGTGGCATGAAAGATTTATGATGCAGGTAGCTTGTTGTCAAAACCGATATCTGGCCACCCTATCAGAAGTTGCGATAACGCTTGGATAGAAATCTGGTATAGGCTTGATGTTATGCAATACTAATGGTGAACTCGTTCAATCATTGTAAAAAAGTTTTTAATTCTCTTTATAGAATATAAAAAGGGAATATCTTAGTTAAAATCTGTTATTAATATTGAAAAGTGTAGCCATACTTTTCGAACACCTGTATAACTTCTGATGTACAGAATTTCTGAATTAAACAACTAATCTGATAAAATAATTATAAATTAAAACTTTCCTACTTTTGTGTCTGAAATAGTCTGATAACTTCTTACGCACCTTAACTTTTATGTATGCATCATACTCAGATTTGGAGGTATACAAAGATTGCCACATTATTACTAATAAGAGTAAAAGATGCATAATGCATGAAAAAAAGATTTTTTAAGCATTTTTTGTATTTAAAACAAACGGGGGGGGGATAGAAATATACTGTGTAATATAAATATTAAATAACATTTAAACATTAAAAAATAATACAAAATATTAGTCTTATATCACCCTTCAATAAATACTAATACGGTTGCCTTGATTTAAGCACATATTGCGGAAATTACCTTAACAATTTTTCCACCATGAATACACGTGAAGTATATAAATTTAGTACTCTAGTTCTCTTTTTTTTCTATAATAAAACTACATTTATGCAGAAATATAGCTTGAAAGTTTTCACAGTGTAATGTACCGTAGTGTGTGGTATTGTGACAACAAATCTGTATCATAATAAAAAATCTCTGGCTTTTTGAATTTTAATTACTATTTAATTTACCTTTCTTTTCCAATGACAACGGTAGCCAAATAGTCAGAGACCTGAATGCATTTGTCCTTCAATGTCCTGTTACGCATTGAAAATTGTGCTGTAATTTATTCATATCGAATTCAAATTCAAATTATTATTATTTTAACAAGATTACTTTTATTGATTAGTAAAACTGGCAAAAATGCTTATTTACGTGAATTTCTTTTAAAATGTTGCTTATTTGTATATGTGTATATTAACACATTGCCAGCGGGAACCATACTTTTTTTTCGCTATCTGTAGCATGAGCAAAGATCACGTAAAAATACGTCCGTGAAAGTAACGAACAAAGCGCCCGATCCCCGTGCAATCTCGAGGCTAAATATATTCCCATGCAATTTGAAAATATGTTTATAAGAGAAATTAAGTTACATACATTTAATTATGATTGCCTATTCCTGTATTAAAGTACAAATCTAAGAAATAGGTACTTGATGAAGAGATACAAAGCTAAAAAACAACACTTTATATACAAAAAACAGGAACAAGAAATCACTGTTTATACATCCCCAATCCCCAATCACGCAAACTAACTCAAATATTTACCTCAGGTGGCTTGAGAAACCGCTGATATACTTTAACTCAATGCTTAGTAATAAATTTTTTCCAATGTTCATCATTTCAGAAATATCGATTCATTTTAAGCAAAAAGCTTACTATCACTAAAATAATTTTTTTCAATACATCTTCTATAAATGCTTAGAACATAGCTCTACAATACATTGTAGCAAAATATGTATTGTTGGCATCTTTAAATAATCGATGCAAAGTATATTAAAAGGGATTTTTGCCGTCAAAATACGGGTTTGGATAAAACATATGCTAACTATTATCGAGAAACAGAAAAAAGATTTTAAAAGAGAATCTATTTTCTAATCTTTGCAATCTAAAAGTTTGAGAGCAAAGCTAAAAGCATTTATTCAATACAGTTATTCAAAAGTTGAATAAAATACTTGAATTCTCTCAAGAAAATTCCTTAATGTGCAAAAAAGAAAGAGACAAATTATCATTATATACAGCTCTATAAACATGATGTAATGTTAATGGTATCTGATAAATAAAGCGAAAGACTCACGTAAGCAAAACTAAAGGATTTCCATCCCCATAAAGGAATAAAAGACAAGCGAACATAAAAATTTTTTATATTCGTAAAGCTAGTGTATAGAAAAATAATTTGAAGTTATGAGATTACATGGACTACATATTTAACAAATAATAATTTCTTTTGCTACAGAAAGCCCAGCAACAAAACTTTTTTACCGTACTTCAATTATTTCTAAAAAAAAATAATACACATGTTTACAAGGTAGTATTCTAATGGGAAGATAAATACTTTATATGTCATCATAAAACAGGTTTAAATTAATGGCTTAGGAAACGTTAAGAATTTGAATGAGGAAGAAACATGTTTATATATACCTCAGTATAATTCAGACAGACATTACTTCCCCCTCCCCTGGAAATAATGGATAAAGAAATAATGGATTTCTATTTTTATCTTTCTAAATTCCGAACGAAAAGTAGTGAGTTAAAGATTAAAATAAATGTGGCTTTCTTTCATACCAAACATTGTATTTATTTTAAAATTACAAACTGAGCTTATATATATATATAAAAAAATATGAATTTAAGTACACAAATACCTATATGTATTTTATGAGAGTATTCAATTTTGTAAGCATTTTTTCTAGTTTTAAAAACTACTTATTTATGGTTAGTTAAAACTATATATGTGAAATAAAACATTTAAAATATTTTGGTATGAAATTCTCTCTGATCAGAAGTTAGAAATTCTTACAAGTACAAATTAAATAAAATATACATATATATCTCACTATAGGTATCGAATAAATTTGAATTATTATTGTTATTATGTCCTCAAAATATAGTATTAAATCCCCTTAATTTTTTTTAAATATCAACAACTGTAAATGTTTTAAACCAGGGAGGTTCTAAAGTTCGATCAGATTTATGATTCGTGCATTTTAAAAGATAGTTTGAAAGAGAAACACTAGCAAAAATCATGATTTTAATAGTTCGTAAATGCTTTTAACAGAAAGATATATGATAAATTAAAAAAATAGGTGTAAAATAACTTTTCAGATCATCATTTATAATATTTTGTTATGTTCTTTATTAATATGTTAATTTAGTTAGTGATTAGCTAGAACTAGAATAAAACAAATCCGTTTGTGGGAACAATTAAATTTTATATTAAATTTTGAGAGATATTAACTGTATAAAAACTCGGTTTTACAGTAATTTTACAAAAAAATAAATACATTTTTAGTCTTAAAGAATATAAACTTCGATCTTAAATATACTTTTTCTGAATGCACCTGTCTTTTGCCCTAGTGGTCAAGGTCAAGGAATCGTGGATGTCTTGTCATAAGTTTGAGCCTTGTGCCGCTGAAGACCCGCTGTGTTGAGGGAGCCATTTAATCTATCTAGGCTCAAAGTCCTCTCGGGGTGTGATGTGGAAGTTAGGAGATAGGATTCCAGCTCACTCGACCATGTTTCAAAATTATGAGGTCCGTCGCCAATAGCTTTCATGCAGCCTTACAGTGCGACGTTTATATAACTCTCAATCCCTCACCCTATGGCTGCTTTAGTGTGTCTTTTCATTTTTGTGTAAAATAATCTATATTTAAATTTATTTAAACGTATTTATAAAAAAAATAAATTAACACAATTTTAAAATTTTAAACTTTTATTGAAGTGAATTACATTTATTTTCAACTCACATAAAATTGTATGAAGACAAATAATAACACAAGTTTGTAAATTTAAATCTGTTTAAATTTTTCTCTTTTTACTTTTTATTATAAATTTAAATTTCTAAAACCGGAAAAAAATACGAAAAATTCCACTACGTTGAGATTTTTTGAAAAACTCATTTTTAATTTAATTTAGCGTGAAGTTTCTACTTAACTTTTAATTTAATGTTCTATTTTTTTTTACTCTAAAAATCTGCATAAAAAATCTCACATTAGGTATATTAATTATAGCTGGACTCAACACTAAATTTAAAAAAAAATTAAAAGAATAATAAGAGAGAGAAAATTGAAAAGGAAAAGGTTAAGGTATATATATAAAGTAGATTTGATATTGGCAGGAAGATAGATGGTCATGTCCAAACAAGTTTAATTAGTTTATAGGAAATTTTAAAGAATATTACTGGCTAATCTGAGCATGCTTCGACGTGTATTTTGGAGTACGAGGAATAATTGTATACAAGAATAAGTACAAATTTACGGTCAGATTGAATCACATTTTTAAACAATTTAAATTCATTACATATAACAAAAAGATGGTTTGATTAGTTATAAGAAATAACATGTTTAATTCATTCTAATAAAATATAGGTGTTTTAATTTTATTAAATCTCTCATATTTTGCAAAAAAAAACTTTCTGTGATGGAGGGGGGATATTTTTTTTTTTTGATTTAGCTCATTTTGAAATGCATAATTCTGCAAAAAAATATCTTTCCTCACATTATTTTTTTTTTTTTTTTTTTACAGAAATGTTTAATAGATAAAGATTTTTGTTAAGAATCATAGAGCAAAAGGAGATATATTAGATTTAGATTAACATTTTAAGATAATTAATTCATAAAATATCTTCACGAATTTTAGACTCTTATAACATAACTATGAATTTTTGGATAGTATAAAGTCAATTATATTTAAAAATCTCTATAAAATCTAGCCATGAAATAAGAATTTTCTTCCCGGGGGTATGCAATGTATTAAATAATTTCATACATAGAATAAATTTAAAATATGTACTCTTAACTGTTTTTAAAATTCAGAAATTCCTACATATTTTGAAAAATTTAAGAAAGGAAAAGATTTGAAAAATCAATTAAATATCCTATGATTAACGTTTTACGAAAATGTCCATGCACTGAAATGTTTCAATAAGATTCTCAATCTATATTTTTGAGAAGAAAAATATATATATATATATATTTCCTCAAAATTTATCAAGAGTATTGTTTAAAAAACCTTTATAAATATTTGTTTTGCTTTCAATACACGGGATCACAGCTACTCTGTAAGAGTGAAATATCTCTCTGTGTTCTTTCAGATAACAAATACTCTTATTTTCCAAAATTCTTTTAAAAAATAGTTTCTTAAGAGAAATAAAAACATATAGATACACAGCAAGTAACAAGAAACAAATTGCGATGTCATTTCTTTTAAGAACTGCCTTTTTCAAGGCGAAGGACAGACAAATGTATTGAACAATCCATATACGCTCGAAATAAATTATATCGCGCTAGTTATTTCACAGTTTACTGGCCACAAGCATCCCGCCAGAAATACTCGCGCCTCCTCTCTTACTCGAGTAAGTTTAAACTGCCTTTGACCTAAATAAATTATTAGAAATCTTAACGAACGAGTAGCCAGGAACTCGTTACTGTATTATGAATTCAACACTTTATTTACATAGAGGGCAGAGCATGGCGAGTTTCTGACATAACTCATATAGAAGCGAGTGACTTTTCAAGCTCAGTGGTTGGTTTCATAAATCAGCTACCAGCAAGGACAGCTGAAAAGCTGTGTTAGAAGCGGCTTGTTTAAATGCAATTGATTGAAGGGCTTTCTAACTTTGCGGGACAGATTAAAATTTTTGAATGAATTTTAGCTTGGGCTCTATGGGGAGAGTAAGCACAGCGTGAACGACCTACAGGGAATCCATGGGTGGCTGCATGTATTTAGAGAGGTAAGGGAAAAGCAATTAAGGTTGTTAGAAATTAACTTCATTAGACTTCTCTGAACTCTCTTTCACAGTTTCGACTTCCGTAGTTAGGAATTAAATAAAATAACATCACTTATCATTTAGGTACTCTGATTCCTAATGTCTAATCGGTGATTCGGAATCAACGTAACAGTGGAATTTTAAATTCGTGATCAAATGTGAAGTCATTTTAGAGAAAACTTTAAGTTAAACTTTATGATTACACTCACTTATTAAAGTAATTAAGTCATAAAACTTATTCATGTTACTATTCAACAGCTATAAGTAAGGCTGTAAAATTTTAAGGAATTCTAAATTCTTTGGATAATTCAGAATTTTTTACAAATCTTGCATTATTCTTTTTTAAAAGAAAAATAAATTAATGTCATTTCGTGATGAATTCCTTTCTTTTGCAGTAAGATACAATATACTTTACCCCTTAAGCGGCCTTTTTTTACCAAAAATGCTTCAGAAAAGGCACATTTTTTTATTGTTTATAACTAAACGCCCTACTAAAATTCCTACCTTCCCCACAAAAAAAAAAAAAAAAAAACTGCCGGAAGAAAAACATTTCTGTGCCATAGAAAAACTACATCACCCCTTTTCAATATACTATCACTAAATAATACACCATAAGTATTAAAATTTAAGAACACATCAAAGAAAGAAAATAATATCAGTGCCTGTGCAGCGTATGGGTAAGCCAGTTGCTGGCAACTTTCTGTAGCCCGTACCGCACGGGCAAACCGCTAAAAGGGGTTAATAAGTATCATACTTAATACTTAACTAGTTTAGCCAATCTTCGAATACTCAATATCAAAATAAATTGGATACAAGTCGGAGTTTAACTCAACCTGACTAGGATTATAATATTGACGCTTTTTTTTTTGCGATTTTAAACAGCAGATTTTTAATAACAGGATTCAATTTAGACAGATGCGCTTTGAATCCCTTCTGGTAGAATTATTCTGATTTCAGTGACGCTTCTATGACACCAATTAATTCTTTCATCCCTTTCGTCTATATATCATTTTACTTTTATAAATATTCCTCTACACTTCCTTGCATCCATTCACTACAAGTCTACATAAACAGTCAGGCTCATTTGCATACACCAGACATCCTTTATAAGATGAGGTTTATGTATACAATATCGTGGTAAAGTAGCCCGAGGTTGGTTAAGATAGATGGGTCTGCGAATTCATGGCAAATGTATAAAAATAAAAAGAAAACTTTCAAAATTTAAAAAAAATATATGAAAATATCATCTTGATAGGTTTGTCAGAATCTTCTGAAAAGGCAATGAGGATATAATTGTTTGCTATATAATGCTAATTGTCTAACGTGAACCTAAATAATGACAATTACCGTATTTATTCTAATCCAAGTTGCACGTTTTTTCCAATGTTAATGCCACTGAAAATCGGATGCGGCTGAGAATTGAAGGTGATATTCTGACTGTTATATCAATTGCAGGTTCATGAATGTTTGGTAAACCGGTAAAATAAATTAGTTCTTCACTTCATATTAACTCTCACTTGATTTTTTTTTTATCTTTTTTAATATCGGATATCGAAAAACAATTTTTCACAAAAACGTGTTGAGAATTTGAGGTGGGACTTAGAAAAGTGGCGGCTTAGATTCAAATAAATTTGGTAATTCATTTTAAATAGTTTTAGTTTTGCTCTATAAGTATTTGATAAACTAATTTTTATGAGTTATCTTATTTAAAGATAAAATTAAATTTAGACAAACCAAAAAGGCAAATAGATTTTAAAGCGGCGTAATGCAGCAATAAGACACCTGAACCAGCACCCCTTCTCCAAACTTCAACACCGTGCTACGGGATGACTTTGAGTCTAGACAGATTTAACGAGAAATGGCCTTCCTGCTCTCTCCTTCAGTGCCACTAGAACTCGATGACACATAACACGAGTTCATGACCACGACCACATGGCTAAGACCGAGTCCACTCTCTTCTTAAGATCTAATTCAAATACTCATTTAGCTTAATCGTTTCCATTTAAATCTTCACTCTGTTTATGCTTCACTATATTTATATCAATTTATACAGTAATTACTTTTAATTTCTGTTTATTATGAAAAATAAAATAAATAAATTTGTGATACCTCTCGTGAATATTTAAACTTGTTATTGTAAGCGATTGCAAAATAAATTTACTTTAATTTACTTTAAAAATATGTATTAAACAGCTATAATCATCTCACCTACATACTTTATTAGGTTCAAAAAATAAATAAAAAGGCTAATGTGATGTGTTGTTTTACTTTTTTAATACTAATATCGGAAGTATTCCCTTAAAATTTTCCATAAATATTATGACTGTTTTCAGTTTATAATGCTTAATCTTTAAGTATTGTTTCGTTCTTCAGGAATAGAATATTTTATTTAAAAGTTAAAAAAAAATGTGTAATTATTTTCAAAATTATACATTTTTAAAATTCGCTAATGCCCCGTTATTTTAAGAATGATAAAAATTTGTTTTAATTGCATGGAATAAGCAGTATTTATTCAAATATTGAATATAATTCATTAAAATACTTATTACAAACTCATTTTAAATAACTTTCTTGTAAAAATAAACATTTCTTAACAGAAAAGATTTTCCTTACATTGTCACACAGCATGTCAATTCATTCAAATACTTTGTTTTAGCATAATGCAAGGGAAGCATGCATTTATTGTTACTAACGCAACATTATTTTAGCTAATCCATAAGCTCTTGAAAATAACAATAGAGCAATATTTATAAGAAAAACAAAGTCTTTACTTGCCTTAAACATAAATGGTATATTTAAGACAAGTAGAAAGTTTCTTAGTCTAACAATTGAAGCTTGAGCTGTATTAAATTGTCACATTCCTTTTACTGTAGTGACTCTTACTTAGACAAATAAGGTTACTTAATGCTTTACAGAAAGAGATTATAAACTCATGTCCTTACTATTCTTAAATTCTTCTATTTATAGCTATATTTTTCAATGTACTAAAGCATAGTCTTACAATTTCATTATAAGCCTATAATTCAACCATAAGCACTTTTCACAATAAAGAAGTTATTTAAATTTGACTTCATGTGTTACTAAAATATGTCTCATTATTTTTATTGAGAAACGTAGGACGATTCCTTTATTTTCTTAAATATGTACTTGATTAAACTAATGTATGTGCGTTAAATTAATGTAAATCTTAAATAACAAGAAGGTTCAAATAGTGTATTTTGAAGAACATTGGTAATTAGAAACTAATTTTCTAACTTTCGATTTTTTTTTTTTTTTTTTTGAGCTCAATGATTACCTAACCTGTGTTTGCTCCTTTTATAATTGATGATGTTACAACACAACTGCAAAACACTATTGCAATTCTTAACTGTAGAAAATGTATTTTGTTTGAAATAAAAGTCAGAGTACTCTATCGCTGAACATATTTAGGTGCCTTCAATTTTTTTTTAAATGAAAAAAGTGAGACAGCTTCGACTTTTATGATGTTTTATTGATTCCTTCACAAAATATTTTCGCGTATTTTACTTTTCACTGTCTCGAGTTACAAAATGGACATCTGGATGAGAATGTCGCACCAGGGCTGTTATTGACACGGCATATTTCTATAGCTCTTCTTATCTATCAAAAATTTAACACATTCCATTTTCACTTTCCTATCTGTACCAAATGTCTACTTACTTTTCTCTTAGGCAAAAAAAAGAAGAAAAAAAATTCTAACAGAACATATTTGCTCTAATACGTATCAGCTGTCATTTATGTGCGTAAAGAAATCACTTCCAAACGTGAAAACAACAGATTTGGCTGTTATAGTTCAATCTGAAAAACAGAATGAGAGATTTATGTCTAGCACTCTTTTTAACGTAATTGTGTTGGGTAGTTCTTTTAAAGACAATTAAAATTCCTCACTAATTTCGTTAGATGTTTATAAATATTTCGTTTTTTTTCTTATTAAATTGGTTTATCCTTAACTATTTATTAACTATCCAAAACAAATTTGAAAACTTTAAAGCTTTGTTCATAATTTAATCATGGAATGTTCTCTTGTGAAACACCAGGAATAATCCTACATACGTACAGATTTAAATTAAAGATCATAATCTTATTTAACAACAGTTTTTGAAAAAAAAAGTGCTACAACGTTAATATTGTTTTCTGGTTTCGCTTGCAAATAAGGAATAGCATTTTATTTTAGCTTATTTTTTCAATCAACCAATTTTTTTCGGTATATAGAATGTATTACATGCACATTTTGTCTATTTTATCTTAATTCCTATTTTAAGTGTAACTTTGCGTGTAGAATTAAAAAGTTATGTGTATTATAGGTTGTGTTGAAAATAGGGATATACCTGAAGCGTTTAATGTACAATTCTAAGAAGTTGTCTCGGAAATATAAAAAAAGATCGGGCAAAATTATCAGAGTTGATTTGTGTAAAGGGTATGTATGAGGTTAAACATTCTATGACAGAAATTTAAAATAATTGCATTGAGAAATGATGCTTAAATGTTCATCAGGTCAAATCCTAGTCAACTCAGTAAATCGCAAGTTATAATTAATTAATTAATTAACTCAAATTGTTTTGTCTGTGCATTTGCCATTGTTAGTAATATATAAAATGCTTAGTCACTGGCAACAGACTAGTGCTATTTTTCCTTCATTAATTAAATTAAAACTTCTCCATTAGGTTGCCTACTTACAATATAATGCAAAACCCCGGGGAGGGCCGGCGCAAAATGGTACGATGATTGCTCTAGCCCGATTAGATTACTAATCATCAGTGACCCATTTCACAGCAGAATGCTTGTGACAAAATGGGATATAATTCTGCTAACGATATATCAAAATCTAATAGAAAACATTTTCAAAAGAAATTTACTTTTTACAAATGTATATACATGAAGCACAAAACGCGCTTTATGTATATTTTAGTTAAAAATTATTGCTTACGTGCTTTTGATAATGTGCTAGATTTTGTGTAACTGGAATAAATATTTATAATAAAAATGTGTAATGTGATAAATATCAGATTAACAGTTCTAGATTTTAGAAAAAAATACTGTTTATAATGCACACGCAAATACATATATTTTGTCAATACTAATTGCTATTTAATAATGAAAAAATGATACAAAGACAATACTGCTCTCAACTGGTCGACAATGAATTAGTTGAATGTTTATTAATGTTTTTCGGACGAAAACGAGAGCTATTCAAAACAGATCTCAGAATTTTGAACCCCGTTTAAGTGTCCTAACGACACCTAATCAAGAACTCTACTTTTCAAAATCACATATCAAACCAATGTGAGGTATTTGAGCCTCAAAACATCTAGCCGTACATTAGACCTTCTACAGGACGAATCTTCAACTTCACCAAGACTCGAACCCACAACTCGACAGAAGCAGGTCCGGTCACAATTTCTGACTACAACTACTCAGCCCCGACGTCCATTTAGTAGCTATAAAAAAATAAATAACCATATTTTGCACAACACTATTATAGCATTACTACATTTTTGTAATGATATTTACATTAAAAACATCTCATTGTTTTTTCTTTAAGTCTTTGGAATTTCGTAAGTAATTCAATATGTTTTAGGCATTTTATATATATTAAATAATTGTTACAAATATATTATAACTCTCAGTTGCATTTAACGAATTTTTAATAGAAATTGCAAGAAAATTAATGAATCGTGTAAATAGGGAGAACAGTTACTTTTTATCAAATTCATCAGATAGAACGATGGTTAAAATGCAATGACAGAAAGGAACTAAAACATCAAATGGAATTTTTAGATTCAAAATTAAATTCATTTTAAAGTACTCCTAAATGATGATTATATACACTCTATAACAAATAAAAAATGACGCACCAAGAAGGAGTTGCCTAATTGTAGGGAAATTTTTCGTAACCAAAGACATTTGTACCAAACATGCAAATGATTAAAATTTGGTGTCCAATGAATTAATAGCGGGAGCTACAGCGCTTCGAAACTGCGTACTCAGCAGGTCTGTATAAGAAGCGATTCTCAATCTGATGGTCAAAATTTCTGTTACATAGCGATTTAGGATATCTTTCAACGACTGAAAAAGTCGTTGCAGGAATCGAGCTCATTACGAGCAACTGTCAAAGTTTGAAAGAGGTCTTATCATTGGAAGGAAAGAGGCAGGTTGGGCAAATCCGAGAATCGCTCGTCATATGGGTCAAAGAGATGCGGCAATTAGAAGACGCTGGCAAGAATGGGTGGACAGTGACAGATTTCAGAGTCATGATGATAGAAGTCGACCTAGGGCCACAGCAGATCGGGAGGACATATTGATTGTCAGACCAGCTGTCACAGCAAGAGATTCATCGTTATCAACTATCAGACGTGTGACTCGCACACGAGTGTCCAACATGACCATTCACAGAAGGCTGATAGAGCGAAATTTACGCTCGTACCGACAGCTACACCACTTGTCACTCACGCCTGCACGTTGTCGAGCTAGATTATAGTGGTGCTTGGCTCGATGAGGTTGGAATCATGCTGACTGGGGATGTATAGTATTTAGCGACGAATCCCTCTTCCAACTGTGTCCTGATGATCATCGAAAACGTGTCTGGAGACGCCCAGGGGAAGAGTGCCAATCCTGCTTTCCCTATTTCACGCCACACGGTCCCTCAACCAGGAGTTATGGTCTAGGGAATCATTTCTTTTGACAGCCGGACCCCTTTGGACATCATTAGAGGCACACTTTCAGCCAAACGGTGCGTCGACGATATTCTGAGAACTGTGTTTTGCTACTGTTCCTTTAGCAGTACCCTGGCCTTATTTTTCAGCAAGATAATGCAATACCACATACGGCACGTTTGCTATGAACTGTCTTAAAGCTTGTCATTACTTACTTTGCCAGCCAGATCACCAGATCTCTCTCCAATCGAGCATGCCTGGGGTATGATTGGAAGATGACTGCATCTACCAGGGAATTTTGGTGACCTGGCCCGACAATTGGAGCAAATTTTGCAAGAAATACCGCAGGAGTCCATCACGGTGCTTTATCGCTCTATGCCACGTCGTGTGGCGGCTTGCGTCCAGGCCAGATGTGAGTCAACACCTTATTGAGCTCGTTACTTTGTAACTATGTAACTATGAAATAAATGATTCAATTTTTCTGAAATTTTAATCATTTTTTATATATATTCAGTACATAATCTTTCCATTCTCCAGTTTTTCTCTATCAGACAACTTGTTCTTGGTGCGTGTTTTTTCTTTCTTTTTTGTTATAGAGTTTAATTAAGTTTTATTTACTAATGTTTCTATTTACTTAGTTTTTCATGCTTTTACCCAGAAACCAAAAGTTAAGATGTAAAAATATTAAAATACGAAATGACTAGCAAGTGTATAAATAACAGTAAAAAGACAGTGATGTAACTTAGAATCTACGCAGTAAAAATTTTTAATATATGTTGTTAATTAACTATAACTAAGGTATTAAGCTTACATAGTTAAAGATTTTCTAATAGTATCATCTTTATATATTCTCATTAAGTTACGTATAAAAGCTTCTAATACTTTTAGGGGTTAGCTATATACTTTTTATACTTCATTGAAATGTAGTAACAAATTAAGTGATATTAACCACCTCTGTAAATTACTGTATACTACACTAAAACCCATTGTTAAGTACATCCCTAATTATCATTAAACCCAAAATTTTAAAAAAGAAATTACTCCTGTCACATTTACTCGTCTTTCAAAACACTTTTCTCGCCCAGTGCTTTGAATTCTACGTAATGTGAAGCAAAAGCGTAAAGTTTCTTGCTAAAAGAGTTAAATTTTTTGCGAAACTTTTTAGAAGCTTTAATGTTCTATAGAGAATTTCACAACAGACGCCTCGATTTCAAAAGCGCTCTTCAAGAAGTTTTCGTTGAAAGAAATCCAATGAGTTTCACCATTACAGAATTTTCTCTTTAAAGCGCATGTTTTTTATTCCATAATAACGTCTGTTTCCTTTATTGAAAAAGGTTACACGATTAAGGAAGTCATTTTCTTATTCTTTTCTTTTAGGTTAACAGATATAAAATTCTTTTAGTAAATGTATTTCGTATTTTCAAAAAGTTCAGGCATGTAGGAAATTCTCGAGATTTTTGGATTAGAGTATATTTCAAAATTTGGAACTTTTGCAAATGAAACCATAAATAAACAAATATTGTTCTCAATTCTGAGAATAAACAAAAGATTGAAGTTTGAAAATTAAGATATTAAAAATAATAAAATAAATAAATGCTTAAAAAATGCGTGAATTTTTCAACATATAAAGACTTTTCCCATAGTAAAATTAGGAAAAAAATTTTTTTTAAAATTCCTAACTTTAAAAGAATATAATATCAAATGAATTTTAAAAGTTATTAATAAAACTTTAATTATAATTCAAAGTGACAGATGTGCTTTTTAAAAAATCTGATATTTCCTTAACCTTGAAATAAATAATTTATTAATAAAGAATTATATTTAATTACATATTACACATAATTCATAATGTTTCTCGTCATTTATAAATACACATTACATTTCCACTGTGAGGTACTTTAATAGTATATATATATACAGAAAGAGAGAGAGAGAGAGAGAGATGTGCATTTATGTTTGTATAAATGCACACACATACACATATATAATACGAGTATATATGTGTATTTATTTAACAATCAAAATAAAAACAACTGGAGGAAAATAGAAATTCCTTTCTTAAGTTACAATATCCATTAATATTTTTTTAAATTTTCTATGAGAAACTGAATTTTGATTCAAATTTAGTTTAGAGGAAAATGTAATACTAGCATTAATAATAGTGTAGTACAAGGACCACACAAAAAGAAAATCTTTTCAAATACTTAATGCGTTCAGATGTATAAAAGATATTTTCCATTTCTGAACCAATTACAAATTAATTGCTAATATTTTCTTTTAAGGACCTACTAATGGAAATACCTTCTTCATGAATATTTCAAAAATTTTAAGATAATAATTAGTATTTACTTCCTATATGGAAATACTTTTGATGAACAAAAAGTATCAATATGCATATTAAAATAATTTTCCATGGTTCTATATAAGACAAACGTGGATTGAATGGGTAATAATAATTTATATTTAGTGGGTTGAAAATAATTTTAAAGTAATATTTTACTATTCAGTTTAAATGTAAGAAAATGCTTAAGGACAAATTTTAATTCAAACAAATATTCTGTATATGTTTTAAACAGTATATTTTTACCCTACCCTTTTCAGGGATGCTATTGATAATTTTAATCCCCTCAAGGAGTTTTTTTAAATAAACTAAGATAGCGCTGAATAAATATTTATATTTGGTAAAGTTAAAAACTGGAATATTTTAACGTTTTTGAAAACATGTATAAATTAAATTTTAATCTAAGACAAAAATATTAAAAATTACTTAATGAGATTTATCTAAAGTTTGTGAAATCTTAGCAACGAGAAATTTGTGTTATTTTGGTACTATGAGAGAGAGATTAGTAGAAAAGGAATAACTAATATGATATGATGTAATTTATACTTTTAACAATTATTAGTGCAAATTGCATATTTAATTTCTGAGAAACTTTATTTGGTGAAGGAGATACAGTTTTTAAAAGCTTTAATATTCTAAATTGTGCTTATAAAATTTTGAATAATTTGATATGATTGTTTCAACATCATTTTTGAGGACCTGAACGAGGAGTTTTCAAACCTATATATTTTAAAAGTGAGTCAAGCAGTTAAGGTATCCGACTACGTTCGGAACCGTGATTTTGCAAAAGCGTTTAAATGGATAATATTTATTATATTCAGTGTCACTTAGATTAGAAAATGTTTATAAAATTGTTTTAAGAATAGTGTTACAATACAAAATTATTTAAGTTCACTATTTTGACAAAAAATGAACATAGAATGACCCATTTTCAAAATATTCTCTTTTTGTGAAAAATGCGTCTATTATAATAATATTTTGCCTGTGTATAGCTCAGACAACTGTACAGAGGCTCAACTAGAATTTTTTAAATGTATAACTTAGAAGTGGGTTTACCTATGTTTTACGACAACAGAGGAGAGAAATTTTAAGAAAAAAACGCCGATAATTATTTCAATGGGTTGTAACTCTAAAAATAATGTGAATTTTCCAACAATTATAGTTGAGCCTCTGTACAAAGATCTGAGCTATATACGGGCAAAATATTATTATATTAGAAGCATTTTCCACAAAAGGAGATCATTTTGAAAAAAGGTTATTCTAAGTTCATTTTTTGCCGAAATATTGTATTTAAATAATTTGTTTTGTCAAAATGTCCTTAAAACAATTTTATACATGCATTCTAATCTAAGTTACACTAAATGTCATGAAAATTATCCATTTATGCACTTTTTTAAAATCACGATTCCGAACGTAGTCGGATACCTTAAAAAAGTAACGCCGATAAGAAATTAAATTGAAAAAAACTCATATGTGTTCATTTCGATTTACAGTTTTATTACAAATATACAACACGAATGCATAAAAAATACTAATTAACATTTAAAATATTTCTCCTTAAATAAATATATAACTATAAATGGAAATAAAAATTGTGTTATGTGTTATTTTTTTTTAAATAAGTGTCCTTAAAACAAAGTAACTGTTGAATATTTTAATTCAGGAAGTAAGGTTTTATGTTTCTTAATGTTAAAAATTAAAGAATGTATTTATAAAAGCTGTGAAACTAAAATTGTTTCAAATATCCAAAACCTTAGCTGTTTGGGATATTTTCCTCAAAAGGACTAGTTCCGAACATACCTAGTACGTTCTTAATAATTATTCTAAGCCAAAATATATGTTGAAAAGGATAAATATAATTCTTTTGTTACTTTGGAAATAACAAATAAAATAAATAGGCTCCTATCTATTTGAAAAGTTTAAATGAAAATTTATTTCTCAAAATATATATTGTTATCAAAACTAGTAAAACTTTTCAGTAAAATTTATGAAAACTAAAAGAAAAAAGAAAAAAAAATATATAAACATAATTTTTCATTAACATTATTCGTGTAGGTAAGAAATATAAGCTTAAGTGAAATATCAGTTTCCATTATTTCAATAAAATGTATTGGTAAAAATGGGGGAACATGTAACATATATAACAGTTTAGTAGCGATGCATCTACCGAAAGTATTCCAAATGTGTATGAATATCATATACATTTATTAATTGCACTCCTCAAGTTATTTGCTTAACCTTCTATTTACCTAAATATATGTAATGTAATAATAGATTGATGTAGAGAATAATATAAATATGTGTCTCTGAGAAAGACATCAATATATTTTTGTTAATTTCTACTGAATTCCCATGAATACCTTACAAAGCATGAATTATATTTATAAATGTATGTAACACAATAATATATTGGTATTAGGATTCTCTGAGACGATATCAATATTTTTGTTAATTTCCTCTGAATTCACGAAAACTTCACAAAACAAGAATAATATTCATTAATATTTTAATGAAATATTCTACCATGTATAAAATATTTATAAATATAAGAAATAAAATATTTTTAAATTATACGATAAGTATGAAGAAGTAGTAAAATATTGGAGCTGTATATTAATGACATTTAAATTATAAATTTATGTTAATAATCATATTTCGAAATTCTGTTCAATAGGTTTAACTCAAATAAATTTTAAAAAAAAGAATTAATTCATAGAATTCTTAAAATATTTATAAAAAAACAACATTTAAATACAAATGGTAAATCTGTCAAACTATTCTTTAAATTTTTTTGGAAATCGATTCTTAAAATGTATAGCCAAATGAAAGTTTGCTTATAGAAAAAAATATTTGTAAAAAAAATTCACTTATATCTGGAAGTATTTAATTGACTAAAAATATTATAAAATCATTAACACTGAGTTAAATCAATTAATTGTAAGAAACTCTTTTTTTTATTTTGATTATTTTTTTTATTTTCCGCAAAATTTTTTAATTACATTGTAGAATGTAAATGATAAGCAAAAAAATTATCACTATATCTATAAATGATTTAATTATACTAAACTATAATGGTTTTGAATTAAAGAAGCTATTTTGTTTTTTCTAAAGTAAAATATGTTTTTTTTAAAGTTAAAAACTTCTTTCCTTTAGCTTGTTACATAACGCATATTTAGTGTTACATTAATTTTGCTAATATAATGGAAATATATATCTTAATTAAAAAAAATATTATTTTATCAATTTCAAGCTGAAGAAAGGATAAAAACTCCTATTCAGTACATTTCATTCATATATTTATTTTAAACTCTATTCATACATAAATACATGGTAAATTAAAAATCGCATATACAGTGATTGTAGAAAAAGATAATAGTGAAAAACAGCTTTTCATTAATTAGAATGAATAGCGTATTCCATCATAAAAATAATCGAAAATAATATTTTGTAAGTTAACGAGCAAGGATTATAATGTTAAATGCCTCTAAAATTCTGTGAGTTTATTCAATTGATAATTAGAAAAAAAATTTAATTAATGATTTCTCAAATCATGATAGATACTATTACCCATTACTTATGTACAAAGAAATTAGTTTAAACCATTAATCTTTTATGAGTCAAAAATGAGATAAAAGTAATTGCATTCATCGAATTTTTATTTCGGTTATTTCCATTATCATATTTTTAAAAATGAAACTTAGCATGATTAGCAATTTCCTCTTTTGTGTTTCTTTTCATATTAGTTTTGTTTAAAAAAATTAATGCTTTTTAAGAATGAAAGTTAAATGCACTCATTAATTACAAAAATAATCCGTATCTATCTTAAAATCATAGCAAATGTAAGAAACTAATATTTGTTTGAATAAAAATAAGTTTCAAAGATGGCTAATGTGCCAGGCAAGCACAGTTCTTGCTTAGTTTTTTTATTGGTAAAATATGAATAATTTCAAGTGTTTCGCATCGTTTTTTGTTTAATTATTTCATTGAGAGGCGTCAAAAATAATCATAATGATTTATTATCGGAATACTTTTTAAAATAATAAAAGAAGAATTGTGAAAAAAGAATATTTATTAGATTGATTACTATTCTTGAAATACTAAAATCTGTAATATTAGAAAACAGTAAAGGAAAGATTTATTCACTTGTAAGAAGAATAATTTAATCTTTTAAAAAGTTATTGTTTTTATATTAAAGGTTTTTAAACATTTATTCAGAAAATTTCTGTTTATTATCAGTAATCATCTGAAAAAAAATTTTCGGAAGTACAAATACATAAGAAACAATAATTAAAAAGAATGAGTTATACATTAAAACCAAATATTTTATTTCCTACTGGAACTTTTGTATGATTTTAATTTTAAATTACCAAACTTTCTATAATTCTTGTTATAAAACAACGAAAAGATCCTTTTTTATTCTGCGTTTAGTTGCAATATATAGCCCATGAAGCATTTATAACAGATTCACAATTTTACTCTCAAAAATAATATGCAAACCATTTTGTATTCTTATGAAACGTGAAGTATATATAAAACGTAAGCATTTTTTTTTCGTAAGCTTATTGTATATTTAAAAGTTATTTTATCCGTTAAGAATTCAATGTTAAATATAAGTAGTTTTCTTTTGAAAAATTGCTGTAAAGTTGTTATAAAAATATTTACGAATTTTAAAATTGGTTAAAAAGTCATAATTCATGAAACACTTTTTCATCTGGCATTTTCTTGCTTGTTGAGAAAAGTGCATTATTGCAGATAAACCCTTACTGCGGCTAATGCACCTTATAAATATTCTGATGAGAGTTAGACTGCAGAATTTTAACGCTTCTTGCAGTATACATCATACTTGTAATTTTCTTGAAATGTACGAGAATGTGATTTTCCTGAAAATGTGAATACTTTCGATGCAGTAAATTATATCTCAAAATAAAATTTAAGGTTTATTAAAATATTTTAAATATTTTTGATTTTTAAATTCTGTTACAAGTAAGCCTTAATTCTTAATAAATAAAAAATATCAATGCCATATTTTAAGAATTACTATAATTAATCATAAAATCATCGTGAAATATTTAATTTTTTTTTTTCATTTTTCATTACAAATTTTCAAATTTTTATAAAATTTACCATATTATAAAATAATTCATTCAATTTTATTAATTTATTTATTTTCAAAACCTTGTTATAAATTTTTGTTTCTATAAATCCAAACCTATTTTGGATTCATCAGCTAAGATTTGAGAAAATACAACTAATTTATTTCAAAGTCAAAATTTTAATCAGAAATTCTGAAAATGCAAATGAAATTCTCCTTTTTTTGAAACTTTTATTTTAACGTATAGTATTAAAATATATAAAAAAAAAATGTGTAACAGGTAGCTTCGGAAATCTAATTAATATGCAAGGAAACTAATTTTTACGACTATTATTAAAGAGAAAATTATTTTTAAATTTAGTTCTCATTCATTCTGGGAACTAATTCCTCTGAAGATTAGGCACTGTAAAGTCTGAAAACTTTCCACTGCGAAGGTAACTCGCTGATAAAAGAAATATTCCCTGATCTTTCTTTTTATTTCCTCGAAATGAAGCCGAGGTTAGTTTTTTTTTTTTTTCTCTGAAAAGCGAAATGGAAGGCTTACAATTTCCTGAAAATTTTCTTCAAATCTCGATTAAGAAAGTCTTAAACATTTCGAGGAGAATAGTGCAAAACTATTCAATTAATGAAATAGGTTTCATTCAAACTTCCTTTTGAAAATAAATCTTTTATATACATCGTGCATAACAAAAGGGGGTTTCAAAACCTGTTTTTTAACTGGAAAAAAAAGAAATATTTTGGAAATTATTCTCTTTTCTAGAAAGCTATAATTGAAATATGAATAAAATGAAGTATTCATTACGATGTAATTGGATGACTCTATGATCAGTATCTTCATTCGAGAAAAATGTATTCCACAAAAGCTTTATAATTTTTTCTCTGATTCTTAGAAACTTAGAAGAAAGCCTTCGTTGTCTAAAATCAGAAATAAAATAATATATTTTCGAGTATTTCTTTTTTTTTCTTCTGATAACTCTGGTACAGTATGAGTGTAATTAAAAATTTTTTAGGAAGTGTTCAAATTCTTTAGTTTTATTGACATAGAGATATTATTAACTTAAGATGGAATAAAATGCTGTCATCTTCTAATATTTTGTCACAAAAAATTAGAAAAATATTGCTTCGAAGTCAAATAATAATTAATGGAAATCCTAAAAATATGATCAAGAAAAGAAACTGGCCCTGGTTGTAAAAATATCTTTTAAAGAAAAGCGGAGATAAATTTTAAAACACCAGTGTTAAAATTTTAGGTATTATACTAGTTTTTAATAATTCTGAGTATTTTTTAAATTATGCATCATTAATTTTTTTCTATTTAATTTTCACCAAAGATTGATTACTAGGATTTATTTCCCAAATGCCAATTTTCTCCCTGAGCCATACTATTTAGTATTCATGAAATTCAATAAACATGTAATCATTAGTATAGACAAAAATGAAAAATATTCATTTTCAACGGCGTTTTTTTTTTTTAATTTAAAAGCGATTACAATTTAAGAAATCAAATAGTAACATTTACAACATTTTAATTAGTACAATATTTTTTTAAAGTACAAAATTTTGAAGGAATTCTTTACATTTGTGGGAATAGTTTAATATCATTTAATATAATATTGATTGAAAGTAATCTATTATTATATATTATTTTGTTTATGGTCTAAATTTCATCAATACATCAGACAACTATTGAGTTTATACTATTATTTACGTAACATAATGTGTGAGTAAAAGTAATTAAATATTGTATGCTAAAATATATAATAGCATATATGTTTATGATAAAATAATTGTTATATTTATAAATTACATGAGTCAAGTATAGGATGAATTTTCCTTAAATATCCTGAAATTATCTTTCTTCAAATTTCATTAAAAATAACGCGGTCACCAGTTTAGTAAATACCTAAAATTTCATTTCATTCGCTAGTAAGGAGCAAGTGAAAACATCTTTAATAAAAAGGCTCTCAATGTCTAAAAAAAAACAAAATTATATACACAATTTAAGCAAACTATTATTTCTGCTGTTTAATCTCAAATGTAAATATTCCCTTTAGAACCAAATGAGATAATATGAAAAACAAATATGAAAATTGCTGCATTAGTTATGAGTAGATTTTAAATATTAAAATTTAAAAAGTTGTTTTTTAGTTTCGATTAATAATGATTAATAAGTAAATCATTATTATTTCCTGGTGCGTCAATAATCAAAACTTATCCGCCAACTAGGTATCAGATATAATGCTAAGTCATTTATTGTAACTCAGTGTTTCTCAAACTTTCACTACTCGCGACCTAATATTCTCTCTATCATAACTTTCATCGCCCCCCTAAATACAATAACAATATATGGAATCCAATAATACTATACAGAGACGCTAAAGCTACAACACAACTTTAAATTCTTAAGTATCAGCGACGTATATAAACGTTTCACGCAACCAAAGCGATAATTGCCCCGGACGTATATATACGTCTTTTTGAAGTACGATCTTTACTGCGGATTGCTATCCATAAAATTATTCCGAAGGCTTTTGAATACAATAAAAGAACCTTGACAATATTCAGAGGATTTGCTTAATTATTCCTTTCCCCCCCAACACCGAATACATCATATACGCGTGCCCACGTGGAAAACTGTGGCATTGGGGAACAAATCACATAACTTTTAATCAGCAGTTAATGGATTGGTAGCAAACCGTACAAATTATCCAGATAAATATTAATTTTTGGTTATAATTTTTTACATGACAAGCCCATGGGGTCACTCGTTATTATTAAACTTGATCTTAATTTAATGTTATTAAATTTATTATAAAACACATTGTGCAGTACTGATACATTTTTAAGTATATTATATCAATGTAAATGTGTATTTTATTTTTTACTATGTCAGAATGGATTTGTTTGTTTACCTTCCATAAATTAATAATTTTCTTACATGATATTTTGCTTTCGACCTTTCAATATGCTTGCGCCCCCCTTGTAGAGTTATCGCGCCCCCTAGGGGGGTGCCCCACAGTTAGAGAAACACTGTTGTAACTGAATCTCTAAACTACTTAACTCCGAAACAAGATTCATTCTCATCTCAATCGCCATATATCATATCAATGAAGTAATTTTACTCATAATTAATGAGATTTAGTCGGATACATGACTAGATTCGTTGAAGTTAAAATGGTATGATACTTAGCACGGTGTATATGCGAGAAAAAATACAATAAATTCTCAGTGCATTAATGCTACATACGTTATTTAGGTATTTAGCATAAAAATGGTGAAATGATTTTTTTTTTTCGTTTATTTGAATACTGTAAGAAAACGAAATGATGCTAAGACAGACACTTCATAGAACGTGATTTATTTATGGTATTTGTAGAATACATTTAGTTACATCACATTTTCTGAAAAAGTAGTATTATATCATTTCATGTAAGATGCAAAAATATTCTGAAAGTTTTAAAACGATAATATTATTTAAATATTTTCATGCTATAAATCTAATGAGTAAGAACTGAAAAATAAGTTATCGAGGGAAATTCTGTATTAATAATAATATAACTTTTTTAATTTAGAAAATGAACCAACAATTTCAGTCTTAAAGGAAATTTTTCTTCCATCAAACATTCAACAAAAACTGCATATTTATACACTAAAAGAAACATTATGCACAATAAAAATAAATATTTTGCACCTTTTTAACAGGAAAAAAATTTGATTCCTAACTGAAGAAATAATTTACTTTTTATATGATGAATATGATTTAAAATTCAGAATTTGACTCTGAATTTTAAATCTTAAGACAAAGAATATTTCTTTTCCAGTAATGTATTTCTTTAATACAGATAGACTTTCCCTCCTAAGAAACCCAATTTTTGTCTTTTTCAGGGTATTAAAGATTAGATTTAACTTTGAAAAATAAAAGTGAAATTCTTTTGACGAAAAATTTTTCCTTAGAATATTCTAAAAAACTTTCCACATCTATGCATAAACAAGAACGGATTTAAACGGACTCCCTTCCAGAAAACAATGGATAAAAAGACGGTTGCTGAAAGCGCTTTGCGGTTTTTTGAAGAGTTTTTTCATCCTTGAAAAAATGACAATATGTAGTTTCCTTCAATTAGAATTGAAATCCATTGTAAAATTCGTATCTTAGGACAAATTTTGATTTATTTTTTGTTTCAAATAACTGAGAAGTGGAAAATCTGGGGGAATAAAGGAATATTTTTTGATATTCTGATTATTCATATATATATTGGAAAAAAATTCTAACTTGACATTTTATTCAAACTTATGTGAACAGAATATTATTTCCTTTTTCTTCAAAAAATAAATTATATTCATATGTTGTGTAATTATTTTTAAAGAAAACCTATTTAATAATTTAGCATCCATTAATGAAAGGTTTCAAAACTTAAAATCTTCCATATTTTTTCAATATATTATTGTTATTTTGATGTGCTAACTAAATATTCCATCATTTTCAGACATGTAGAACTATTTATATAAAAGTATTATATATGTTTCCGCATGAAAATTTGCTTAAGACAACATTCTGACCATTTGGTTTTTAACTTAAGTTGTTTTTGTGTCCTCTCAATTTAACTGCAACTGTGAAGAATTTGAAATTCGTATACTTAGTAGGAATACTTTCCTGTGTGAAATTATATGTATGCGAATTTCAAAGCATATCTGACTTAAAGTTCATTTTAGGCCTAATAACGGCTAACTTTGAATAACTGAAAAAATTCCGTGTGGATGCATAGAGTAAGCATTATCTTATTTTATTGAAAATAAAACTGGATGAGACATTAATCTCTGAACCTCATTTTCTCTCTGAAAATGAGACAAATTATTTAAGACGTTTTGAAACAGTTTATTAGCACGTAATAAATAAAAAAGACGTGAAATGCTGATGTTTGATCGAAACATCTAAAAGACTCAATTTGACATGACTGTAATACTTATTAATTAAAAAAATTTCTTGAAAGTCGTTTCATTAGATTTGATTCCTTAGATCACAAATTACGCAATGAAGATTTCTGTTTCTAAAAGGTGTTCAAGAGAACATCTTTATCATCTAGTACTTTTTGAGAAACATTTTGTGACTCCTTAGAAATGAAATATAAGTAATCCTTTTGACAAAATTAGAAAAGCAAAGACAAAATCTTAAATTTTTTAACGTTACCAGAGATTTAGATTTTTAAATTAAATGAGAAGATTCTTGAACAATTATTTTTGTAATTTAATTTCCCAAATGTGATATTTCGAGATTTATAGCATGAATGCGGAAGCTGATTGACCATGGTCATGAATTCGTGAAGTTTGTTATTTCTGTCGTAGTCACGAATCTCAAATTTGTTGACACTAAAGATCCATAGTATAGAGGGACTGAGGAACATTAAATATATTGAGGTTTTAAAGTTATTGCAATGGCATAGTGTGGAATTTTGGAGAATCGGATATCTGCCCATTGTCACCTGACCTCGGTTCAAAATTACGAGATCCTTCATGAATAGACTCATATAGCTTCTAACGAAACTAAAGTAAATAACATTCAACCAGATTCATAATTTAATTTTCGAATGGAATTTTGGAACTACTGCATGCACCATATATTAGTATATAAAGTCAAATCAGTATAAAAATTTAAGATAATAAAGTAAACTTCCATAAATCATTATAGAAACACGCCATTGTTCTCTTTAAATTTAATTTTAAACCATTTTATGTTGCTGGCTTCTAAATAATTCAGTCAGAATTAAAATACATTTCTGTAATTGTTATGTATTTAATAACTATTTTCAATTACTTATTAACCCGCGATCACTGGCGCGGGGTGTTCTATACACCCCAGCAACAAGAAAATCCTTCCAGGATTCCAAAAAGAATGCACAAAACCACGATTTTTTCTGTGGCTGCCTATTTTAGGTCATTGAACCTTCATGCCTTTCTCGAACGATTGGAATGTAATGACCTTCTAAAGTTTATCTGGGGGGCTGAGAGCTTCCGCGAGAAGTTGAGCATATGTATACAGTCTGTTCTGAATGTTTGGAAAATGATTAAAATATTATTTTTCTATATACTTTCTACTATCATTATCTCATTAATTATAAAGTATATTTATTACTGGTATATACGTTTTATACTGGTTTATGAAAAAATATAAAATTATGTGTTTTAAAACGAAAATTTTGTATGTTTAGTTTAAATTAATTTTAGTCTTATTTGTATGCAATAAATTTAATAATTTTATTTGTATAATACAAAAAACATCTTGTACTTTATAAATATGTATCATAATGACTTAATTTTATTTTCATAATTAAATACACGTGTTAAAAGTTTGGGGTGTTCTCTACACCCCACGAGTAACGACGGCAGCAAAAACAGGCGCGAGTGATCGCGGGTTAAGTGTATTCCATGTAACAAATGATTTACAAAAAAATCAAAAAGCTGCTAGAAAATTCCGTTGCTCTTAAATTTAGTGGGGTTTAAGTTTTAACTTTTTTTTAAATATGACATAAAAATGTTTCATCCTAAAAAAATATTTTCAAAAATGATTTTGAAATTCATTTTTTCTGAAGTTCTTACATACATGCGAAAGTAAACACATGCTAATAATAGCAGGTTCCCCTTAGCTAACTTTTTTAAAGCATGAAGAACTGCCCTTTACGATGAAGCATTTTGTAAAAAGGCTTTTTAAAAAATGAGAATTTCTTCTTCCCTCTGTATTTGATCCTTAAAATATAAGAAATATCACGCCCCACTTACTTGTAAACGTCAGATTTATATTTCAGGATTGCATAGTGATTTCTACCTAAGCTTTAATACACATATCCTAAAGTGATTGAGAAGACTGTAATTTAAAGCTTCACTATTTCAAAACAACTTCTAGATACTCAGTATGTAGAATCTGTGAAATGGATCTAAATTTTATGCTAGGAAAAAAGAATAAGATCATCTAGCTTTATCTTGAAGTTATTTTTAGACACTGGTTTTCTCTCTGTCTTTATATAATGCAAATTACTTGCGGGAAAAAAAACGTTAAACTTAAAATATGATCTGAATTCTGTATTCTTTCGGTTTTATAAATATCAAATGTAAATTCTCTATGAATTTAAGAAAACATTTCAATTTATCAATTTCATGTTAAAATCTTTATTTTTAAACCTGTGGGAATTATTTTCCACATTAATTGATGAGATTTAGATAATACTTTAATTTTTGTGAGAAAATAGTACAAAATTAATCCTTTTAAAGTTTATTTTATTACTAAAAAAATATTCAATAAAAGATCTTCATATTAATATATATATATATATATATATATATATATATATACTAAATTTCCATAAATAAAAAATGCATTATATGTATGTATGTAATAATTCACTTAAATTTTCTCTCGAGGGATTTTAATTTATAATGGTCATAATGGCCCTCTAAGACTTCGCGTGATAATTAATTTCTAGTTTACAGCGTGATAATTAATTTATAGACATAACCTTATTTCCCCCAAACTAAAACTTCATCGTTTTAAAAGCAGGATGATACAATCTTACATCACCTGCGTATGTGGACCAATCAGAAAAGTCTCTACTGGAAGTCATGGGATTTTAATAGCTTTGGGCTGAACTGACTCTTAATAAACAAGATCTCTGGAGAGAACAAATTTACTTTTGTGTGAACTTCAGGTAAACCACGCATGTTAATGTCTTGTTTTTTGTATTGCTACGTCTCCAATGTTTGAGAGTGTTTTTCTGTGTAACTAAATAAATGAGGATTTAAAAGTACCAAACCTTTTCATCACTCAACGATTGCCACAAATTAATTGATTCCCTCCAAAAAAAAGTCTCATTGTAAGTAAAAAATGCCTTAAGTTCAAACCGAATTATTACATACATATAAGAAGTAATTCATCAAAAGGAGGATGGATGAATAAAAATATTCTACAAATCAGAGGGAGTTTAAATTCCAAAATATAGTATGAAGTACGTGAAATAAATTAAAATAAAGAAAAAATTTAAGGTATCCGACTAGGTTGAAAAAATGCTTTTTAGGTATTTGATGTTTGGTGTTGTTTGGGTCATTAGGGAAAAAAGAAATTAATTATTGAGGAAGAAGGATTTTAGGAAAGAAGGAAAGCATTTTTTAATTCATTTTTTGAAGAATGAACTTTTTATGATAATTTGTGCACGAAAAACGGGATATCTTCTAAATAATCCAATCCAATGCAATGAAATTTATAACATATATGCTATGGGGTCCTTCAGAGTGTAACAAACCACAGGTTTAAAGACAGCTACATATAATCACATTTTACAGCCATTTTTAGCTTACAACATGCAGTAATTTTGACGAAAAATCATGACCATCAAATTTAAATGCTAATAAAATATTTATTTCTTAAAATATTTTTTATCCTGTGGTTTGTATATCTATGATGATATATAAACCCTTCCTCCCTCTATCGAGGGATCAGGAAGTATATTTATGATGTTAAAATTGCATAATGTGCAATTTGTTTTTATTTATCACGTTTTTCTTAACTTAAAAAAAAATTTTTTTGGTAAATTTTCCTAAAAATAATTTTTTTTCAAAAAAAGGGCGATACATGTTAGTTATTTAATAGTTATGACTTTTTAAGCCTATTTATGTACTTTAAAACAATAAAATTATTCAGAAAATCAATTTTTGGAAAATTTATCTCCGAACCTAGACGGATGCCTTAAAACTATTTTGTTTTCTAAATTTGTCACCAACTTAGGGTGGTCAGTACAGTTAAGCTAGCTTTATATGTTTATCACCTTCTCCTTCAGCAAAAAATGTAAACCGACTATACATATACCATTCTTTTTTTAGTTTATATGGGCCGTAAGGCAATCGATTTTAAAGGGTAAGTTAAGAAGCTGTTTTATATATTCAAATACGCATATAGTTGTGTATAGTAACAGAGAAATTTTACTTGAAAGCTTTCTAAAACTTTTTGATAAGAAAAAAAAACATTTCGATTATTATGTATTTCTCAGTTTTTCCTACTTTCTAAATGTCCGTATTTTTATTTATCATTTCTCAGTAAAATTTTTGAAAGCTTTATTTTTTTTTATAATTAATGATTACATTGAGTAGTTTAAATTTATGTTGAAAGAGGATAAATACAAATATAGAATTACTATTTCATTAGCACTCACATATTTGTAGAAAGACAGACAAGCTGTCCTTTTTCCTCAAATTTCCATTCTCTTGCTTACAGCAAAAATTAATTATTTCTGTCTTAGAAATACGAGTTTGCATTTAGGATTTAAGTATAAGGATTAATGGCACAAGAATCAAACTTGACTAGGTTGTACCAAAAAAATAAGAACGTTTAAATTTATGAGCGTTCATTTTTTTATAAAATTTATGAAGCTTAGCAGGTAATAGAAATGAGAGACATTGGAAGTCTCCTAGAGGGTTTTTTAAATCTCTTTTTGAGAGAAATTAATTATAAAATTCTATAATTATGCTTTTCATAAAGCGTTTTCTATGTGTTCTGTAGAACGTCTGAATTATTTGATTGAGTTTTCCGTGGTCTTTTGAAATTTTCTGAGAGAACTGTTCCAGTTACATAGGGATTAAAACAACATTTGTTGTGCTCACAGATATTCGCTGCACACTTCAAAGCGTTAAAGAAATGTGAATTAATCTTGAATTCTCTAAGCTACATTTTTAATTAAAGTCTTAGATTAGAATAAAACTTTTACCATTTCAGATAAGATTAAATAAAATGCAACATAATTAGCACGATTTTATTTAAAAACGAAAATGCAAGTATTTTGCGAATCAATAAATTTCATCAACTTCCTCCCCGTTAAAATTTATAAAAAAAAGACTAAATGCTATTGGACACGCATTCAATCTTTACTCTTTTCACATATTCATTCACTACATATAAAATAAGTTATTCGATCCTGTTTAAGGAAATATTAAAATATTCCTTCTTTTAACTAAAGAACCGAAACAATTGCAGAAAATAGCATGTCTCGTAATTTAAAGCTATACGGAGTTGTCGTTGAAGCGAAAAATTTCAATTTTTCCTAACAAAGGACAGCATTCCATGAAGTTTTCGTAGGAAGAGAGATTTAAAGTAGGATTTGAGTCTAGAGATTTCATTTTTCAGAGTTCTGCTTACGAAAAGTTTAAATTAAACTCAGAGGACTGCATTTTTTTTTGTGTGTGTGGCCATCATTCATTTCAATGTTGTATAACTATAAAATATGAGATGTAATCCAATTCTAGATAAATTTTAGACTTTTTTTTTTCTCGCCTAACTGTATTATTCGATATCAATTTCAAAATACGAGTTTATGAACAGTTTCCAAAGATTCAATCTCTCAGAATAATAAAATTTGAGCAATACATCTTTAAAATTATCGAAAAAGAGGGAAATGATATCAGGTGAAAAATTGAAAAACACTTCATGACAGACAAATCTAAACTGAAACTCCCAGGTAGAAAAAAATGCAATTATGATAAGAAAAGAAATACAGCTATACGATAATTTGAGATCATGTATACCTCTGCTTGACAAAGTAATTTTAATATATTCTTATGTATGTGTGCGATTTTTCTGTATGCCTATATATTTATATGGAGCAATATTTAATTAAATGCAATTTATTGTATAATTAAGAAAGAAAATTCTGTCTAAATAAGCATAATTATAATCAAATTTAATTGCATATAGTAAGTATTATATTATGTTGTATGTGTTTTACTTAATGATAAGATACATTTCTATATAGAAAAATCAAGAATTGTTTAATCTTATGACAATTTTATGTAACGCGATATGTTAAGCAATTAATTAATCCCTAAGACAAAAACAAAGTTGTTTAGTTGGTTTCGACAGTTGCAGCAATATTCGACAGTTATGAAATAAATTAAAAAATCGAAATTTATTGAGAAACGAATTATTTTTTTGAAATATTTGTAGCTTCTAGTAATATTTTTCAGATTTTTTTTATCTGACATTACTCATTTATGTGTTAAAACTAAAAATATTAATTATTTTGATTCAGGGGAATCAAATTATTTTTGTTATTTAACAATAAGCTCGTATAAATAAACATAATAAGATATTAAAATATATTGCAATTAGATATGCTAATGAATCCTGAACGTTGTATACATCTATACTAAACAAAAAATAGCAGAATGAAATTTAATGTATACACGTTGTAACAATTACATATAAAGATTTACATATTATAACTTACAATATATATTATAGCAATCAGTAATTCCAAGAATTTTGTCTAAACTTGTTTCCTGTAAGTTTTATTCAATAACTTTGAATGGGATTCTACTACCACAATACAAATAATATTAATTGATAGCATGCTTCTCTGAGTGTATAACAAGTTTAACCTTACTCTCACTAAAGTTTTTATTACGAATAAACGGAGAACTGAACCATTTATAATAAAAGTGGTGCAAAACATATTCAGTAATATCTATCGATAGCAAAAGGCTAACTTTCTCCACTGAAATTTCAGAAGAGTTTTGAAAAATATAACTTTCTATAAAATTACAATAAAATTCAATTCTTCAATATAAAAATATCTTCTTTTTTTTAGCATAAACTATAAAACAGATTGGTTAGAAATATTTTACACAAAAATACCTAACTTTTCTCTATTGAACAAAATAGCTTTCGTTCAAAAATTTGATCCTTTTCTTAGGGGAATTGATTTATTATAATATTTCATCAACGGAGCTTTTGAAATAATCTTACAAATTCAAAAGAAATATACTTAGCCATAATATTTAGATATCGATATCATTCTGATCGATGACAAAACAGTATGCTCACTTGACGGAAATATATACTGTGTCTGGAAAGGAAAAGGAAAAATGTCAAAGAATTTCAAACATTTCTCAGAATAAATGTGTTTCTGTTGTAAATTCTTTAATGCCGGAAGATTGATTGAGAAAAAAAAGTAGAATTTTCCTATTCTTCAATTCTGAATATTCTCGATCATCAATTCTCACAAAATTTCACACAAAGGAATGTGACTGAGTATCAAAAATTTTCTGCATAGTTGCTAGAGGAAAGTCTAGGGATTAAATCCTTAATTTTTTGTGTGAAAATACTTCTAACAAATGTCAGAAAGTTTTAATATATGTAAATATTTTCAGTAATTAACAGGTAAATTTTTTAAAGTTAAGAAATTTCATTTGAAAACGGGCCATGATCAAATTTTTAAAGAAAATGTTTAAAATTGTTTCTAATCAACACAATGAGTAATTTAAATTTATTTTTAAGTTATTTCTTTTAATAACGAAACATTGAAAGATGATCATTGTTCATAATTAACCAAAGGGAAGAAACGGATGCTTAATAAAACTTTCAAAAACCTGTGACTTCCCATAAGTATTTTACATGGGAAAATAAACTAAATTATGGGAATTTTCTTATACGAAAATTTATTTAAATCATGTTTCAAGAAATGAAAACATTCAAGTTACTTAACATAATAAATCAATGTATTTTTTGGCAAAATTGATGATTAAAACCATTTGTAGAAGACCGGTTTGAGCATTTCTTGTATACTCACATAATATCAGATCTTCAAATTTTGTAAAAAAATATTAATAGAAACACAGAATAATTATAGATAATTATTTCTACATGTATTTTAGCATCGTCTTAAATAAAATAATATCGAAGTATATACAGGTATAATTTGCATAAAATTGTAGTTTAATATTCATGTGCTATTAAGTGATTTAACTAATGCATATATAAAAATAATTTCATAATAATTCAAATAAAATGGTAACTTTGATGTGATTTTACATAAACAATATAAATGCAAATAGAAAGTCACTAAATGAATTCACGGATTTAATATTTCTTATTGCTTTTCATTTTTAAAGGATAAATGTACCGCTTAAAATAAATGACACTGAAACCTGAAAGTACAAATCATGTTTTGATACAATTTAATATTTCTATGATTTTAAAAATATTTATAATTAGTCATCACATACACACACATGCATGTGGTGAGAGAATTTAGTGTATTTAAATCTACTTTCTTCATTTGGTTTATAATACTCTTTACAACACAAAGCTCAAAGAATGAAAACACCATCCTAAATCGAGTAAAGCACAATACATTAAATTTTCACTTACAATAGAATTAAGATAAAGCATTCAAAAACTGTAATAAACAAAAACAACTGTATTAAATCGAATTAGTTTTCTTAATCTTGCCCAAAAATAGTCAGTGTCGGTTTAATGATTAATATATGCTTCACTATTGCTTATTATAAAATCATTGTCTTTCATTTCATTAATTTAGAATGTTTGGAACGAATACAATTTGATGTTAAAATTTAATTCGAACACAATTAAAACTTATATTCTTAAACAATGTAGAAGATATAGAAATTCATATTCAAGCTTATACTGATATACACACTGATATTCAAGTTTAATTTTTATAACTAGTTTTCTCATAATAAGTTAAATAAGCTCTCTTTTTAACATTGGTATTCTTTTTGTTATTTATTCTGTAGAAATTCTAAATTAAATTTAGCTGTCCCGTTTTATTAAAAAAAAAAAATATTTTGATTAACTGTAATAATACATCATTAACTTGAGTGTCTCAGTGTCTGTGATTTTTAACATCAGAGTTAGCATTCTTCAGTGAAAAAATTATTTTCTAATTTATACGTGCAAAAGCATTTTCTTAATAAATTGAGGATGTTTAGAGATGAATTAATTTTATATCATAAAAGCGTTAATCATTCAAGAGATACAAGTAGCTCTAAAAGTATCACTAAAGTTATAGTGGCTATCTTGAAAACTGTGCAGAGCTATAGACCTTAACACGTCAGAATTGTAAGGGCGACTGTTCGTAACTGGCCTTGCAAATTAGAGTTCACTAAAATGTATGCAAATTAGCACCCCATATAATCGTTTCTAGTATTGGTCCCGTTTGACAATGACGAATGCATACTAGAAACATTTTTTCCTCTGAATATATCGATACAAGAATACGTCCGTCATTATTGTGTGGATATCCATATTAAAATCAAGAATCTTCTTAAAAGTTATTGTTGAGCTTAACTCATGCCCTTGATAAAGTCTCTTACACACCACAAGTGGCACAGTAATTCTTTTGGCAGCATCATGAGTCCTAGCGAGGGTCACCATGTAGTCAGTCCGAAGCGTTACCGATGGCATCGCAGTATTAATATAGACACTTGTCGTTTTGTAAATTAACCATTTTCCTGACTAAAAGTAAGTACATAGTGGTTGTTATATCACTTTAGACTATGCGGAGGTATTTGTCTTTCCGTGTGCTATTCCCCGGAGATTTTTACTATCTTACATGACATACTATATAGTCCTGCTACTGCCAATAAGTGGCCGTGGTAGCCTAGTGGTCATGATCACGGACTCTTGGTCAACATTTCATGAGTTTGAGCCGTAGTGCCACCAATGAGCCACCGTGTAGAGAGGACCGATGCACATAAATTCTGTCGAGGCTCCATGTCCTCCCATTGATGTGGTAGTTCGGAAAGGGGGTGCAAGCTGAGGTGTCGTCTTCATCACTTGACCATTGTTCAAAATTACGAGGTCCATCGCGAATAATCCTCGCATTTCTTTATAGTGCGAAGTTAATAAACATTCACTCACTCACTTTCATATTTGCATAATAGTAATACAAGCAGTCACTATCTTGACACAATCTTATTCCGATACATGCTGATAGAAGTTCCTCCTCCTTACACGAGGTATTCACAACGACCTATGCACAAACAAACAGCGTTCGAATGTGACTTCTAAATGAGAAACCTACTGTATAATCATCCCGTTTATACAAGTTGTATAGAGGATGTTGCTCCAACATTCGCTGTTCAAAGGCATTGAAATGCTAACGATTTATTCGATCTATTATATATAAATATTTATTATACTTATGTATATATATATCCCAGCATAGCCGTGTACCTTTCATGAAAATTTGACTTCGCTGCGGGCCACCTTCATAATGCAGCAAATTGTATGAACAGAGTGATGTGAGTTATATCACACAGATAACAAATCTTAAAATCTTTTATATCGGTAGTATATAAGATTTAGACAAAACTGTGCATTAATGGCTTATTTTATAAATGCGAAATAAGAAATATGTATTTTTCAAAGAGAAAACCATTAATGTTATAAATGTGAATTTTTACTAGATTTGGTAATACTATTTTTAAATTAAAGTAAGAAATATACTGCTAGTTTTTCTTTAAATACCAATTTGACACTTAGAGTTTTAAAAGTAATTTATGACACAAATCCGTTAATAGTCTTCCAAAATGAACTTCCAAGTTTTCCAAGAACTATTTATATTTCTCGGAAAATACGGATGAGTTATGACGAACTTCTTTCCTGGAATCAAACTTTCAGCATCTTTCAAAGAGTAACGCTTCCAGGAATTCAAGTTTCAATAGTTCCTTTCTCACGCTTTTAATGCATAATTCATTTCCGGTATATTTTCTTTCGTTTTCTTAGAGGAGTGAATTCTAACATGCTGAGGTCATCCGAAATCGCTTAATAATCTAAGTCGTCTTAAAAGTTACTCCAGATCAATCAATCTTTACTTCAATCACTAAATTTATTTGTTTTGAGTTTTTTAATGTCTTGAGAAGAGCGTGAATCAATTGGCAATTACTTGCTTTTTCTTCATTTTTTATTATGTATACGAGTTTCCAACTCCACTTTCTTACATTTCATAAACTATGACCATTGTGTGTAGCAGTATAAACAACGAAAATGATGATAACAAGTAAAAACAATATAGTAGTTATTTCTCAAACCATATAACTATTTTTTCAAAACTATTTCTCAACCAAAAATTTATTAAATTCTTACAAATGAGGCTAATTGTGTTATTGAAAATAATTATGTAAATATATATATATATATATATATACAAAATAGTGCAATGAAAAGGCAGCTGATGAATATGCAAATATCAACACTATGTATAACTCATCAGAGGGGATGTTACGCAAGCTGACAATTTTAAGAGAAGGATACATTTCCTAACATTCCCTGCAAGTAATAGTGAAATAGTACTTTCATAATGGCTTCAAAGAACCTTCAAGATACCTTTACACTTCGCAGAATAAAGGGCACGCTTGAAGAGGAGCGTAGTTTAACGAGTGTAGGAATTGACAAAAATGTAGTTTAAAGACCCAGGAAAGTCTTTTAAATGACAAGTAACGCTGGAAAAAAGGTTGAAGGGGGTCAGCCAAAGAAAACAATGGCCAGCAATGGCATTTTTCGAGCGAAAATAGACTGGAACGAGATACGGAGAACATCGTTAAGCATCTAAGCACGGCAAACGGACGACATGTATTAAGGTTTACTGTGACCAGACGTCGTCTGTCATCCGGAATGCTGCATACTATTAATAGCAGTTCATTGGCGGCACCTTTTACAGAGACGGCAAGAACACAAAAATTGGATACCATATTATTGGAACTACGCTCTGTTCACTGATGAGAGTGGTAACTGTCTCAGCAACGATTCTCAGCGCCAGTTGATTTAGGGGGAAATAGAGACACTGCTTTATATCACTAGTATCAGAAAGAAAGACCGTTGAGGTGGTCCTGTAGTACTTTCGGGGAAAATCTATATCTGGAACACCTCTCCACACAATGTTGCTATCATGCTGAATGCCTTCTTTCAATAGAATTGGAAGAATTAATAAATACAACCTCTGACAAAAAAGTTCAGTGAATAGTCCTGTAACATTAACGTAGATGAAATATTAATGAAACTTGCCTTACTATCCTTCGAAATAGTCATTCCCATAACTATGCTCCACTGAGATCTGCTATACATGTCCTAGAAACTTTGCAAGAAGTCTACTTATGAGATGGAGTTTAAGAGCATCGTCACGTTTCGTTGAATGTCAGAAATATCGTCAAATATCTTTCCTTTCAAAGCGAGTTTGAGTCGTGGGAATAGGAGGAAGTCTGGAGGATTGAGGTCTGGTGAGAATGTTGGATGTTCAATTTGCACCACTCCCTTTTTTGTCAGGGGAACTGTTTGACAATATTGACTGAGTGAGGGCGAGCATTGTCATGAACAAAAAACTATGAACCTTGTCGTGCATACTGGGGTCGTACCATGCGTAGACGTTTCATGAAATGGGTCAAAATTTCAATGATCCTTGCAGCATTCATCATCCATCTATCATGTGCACAGTTAATTGACGATCGTTCGTGATTAATTTATTCACTTTGTCAAAGTTCTCGTAACTGACGGAGGTCACCTGTCTTGTCAGAAACACTTTCCCGGCCTTCTCAAAAACGGGCGAATCACTCGTACAGACACTTTCTGTACTGTGCTTGATATTTATAAACACGTACCAGCATCGAATAAGTTGTCTGTCGGTGTCTTGCCAAGCTTAAAAAAAAACTTTAAATGGATCTTTCGTTCGTTCATTTTCCTGTTCTCAGTTAAGAACCAACGCACTAAACAAGGACTTTGTAATACAAGTCTTGCACTGAACACAAACGATACTCAGATGAACAACGATGAGGGCAGAGGGTCAACACCCGACGCATGTGCAGCGTTTTGTTTCGCCAGTGTTGCCAGATCGACCTTTCTGACTTCATTCACCGAATTTTACTGTCAGAAGTTGTATTATAATTGCTCAAGTATTTTATGATAATAAAATAAGGAATACTAATTAATATTATTAATATTTTTTCAAGTATGCTATTAACTCAATATTTTCAGAAATATATTAATTTTCCCCTTAAGCTTTAGAGCTAACTCAGAATTATTTTATTGAAAATCTCGTTGTTTAATGTATTAATTGATGATGTATCCTTATCAATCGCTAAAAGCTTCCTTCAGTTTTACTCTACCTCCTAGAGATGTAATATCGTAACAGTCATTCACAACTAGTGCTCGAAGATTTTCCGAAAAAGTCTTGCAATATTTTAGGGAAATTATCTTCCATATTTTTGTTGAATTTTTAATGATTAAAATCTAACGCATAAGCTTATTAAAAGTGCACTCAACTAACTTAAAATAAACAAAATGTTTTATCAATAATTGATTTTCTACATTTCAAAGTTGATAAAAATTATTTTAATGACAACGTAGACTTAAAAATCTGAAAGAATTTAAATGACCCTGGAACACAGAAGAAAAACTATTAAAATGGAATAAGTTGTCGTATGCGGTTCACAAAAAATAAATTACCATCGAAAAAACTGTAAGAGCCTTAAGAATACTTAGTTTTGTTTATGTATTTAGCTAATGCACGTAATGAAAGCCATAGAAATAAAATATTAGAGCAAGTAGGTATTAGAATTTTTAAAAGGGGTCGATTCTATCTCTCATTAATAAAAGAAATAAAAAGACCCTTGTTTAAACTTAAAGCTATTTTTTTGTGTGTTATTTTCTGTTTGCTTAGTTTTTACCTTACAACATTTGAAGAATATCCTTTTTTTTTCTTTTACTTATTTTTATTTGAGCTCAAAACATGTACAGGAAAGTCCCATATCATTTGTTTTTTGGTTTCCCTCTTATTCAATTTTGTTTTAAGTAATAATAACAATTAAATGTGAAAATGACTTATGACATTTTAGTGCATTTACTAAACAAAAAAAAATTACTCAAATTTTTCTTTTAATTAACCTATTGTCTCACTAAAACATTTTTTATTTAACTTTTTGCTGTTAAATGGGAAAAATGAAAATAAATAGCGATAATATGACTCTGTGGATAAAATATCTAAAATTGATGTCTAATACTATCATGTGTTGTAAATAACATAGCTTTATTTAACTTATTAATATAATTATTATTACATAAATTTAAATTATCAAGATTTAAGGAGTTATCCGTTTTCAACGCTTCTTTAACCTAATTTAGAAAACAAATATTTCTAGATCCAGAGATTTTGCAACATATAAAATCAAAACCATCGAAGCCAAAAAAGATCCGTAGATTTGAATTGCATTGAAATCAGAGAATAATGGTATCATTGAGATTTTTAAGCTTAATTATTATGTAAATGTTAAAAAGATTTACATTATTTGAAAAGAGTATTATTGGATATTTTACTATCGATATATATAAGCCATACTAAAAGCCTAACTTATGTTCATTGTTGTGGTTAGAGTTCTTATAAAAAAAAAATTGGAAGTTTTTAAAAAATAGATCTGTTAAAAACGTGCGATTTCAATATTGAAATGTCTATATTTTTATACCATATTGAAAGAGATTGATTGATTGTTCATTCATACTTTGAAGTTACATTAAGACTATTTGACAAGGGATTTCATTATTTTGAACAACCATCAGATGACGAAGACTCGACACCTTAGCTAGCTTGACCGAGTGAGTGATTATAAACGTCTCACTATTTAGCCAGACGACGGCTTTTGGTGATGAACCTCTTAATTCTGAACCATAGTCAAGTGACGAGCACGACACCTGAGCTGGCTCCCCATCTCCTAACTTCCACACCACACGAACGGGAGGATATTTAAGGTATCCGAATACATTCGGAACCGTGATTTTAAAAAGGCGCATAAATGGATGATTTTCATGATATTTAGTGTCACTTAGATTAGAATACATGAATAAAATTGTATTCAGGACATGTTGACTCAAAAAAAAAATTATTTAAATACAATATTTTGGTAAAAAATTAACTTAGAATAATCTTTTTTCAAATGTTCTCCTTTTATCAAAAATGCATCTAAAATAATAATATTTTTCTCTCTTATATAAAGAAAATACTTCTCCAGACAGCCTGAACTATTTTTTTTTTTGAAAAATTCACATTATTTTCAGAGTTAAAACCAATTGAAGTAATTATCGGCGTTTTTTTCTTAAAATTTCTCTCCTCTGTTGTCGTAAAACATGGATAAATCCACTTCTAAGTTATATATTTCAAAAATTCTAGTTGAACCTCTGTACAGAGGTCTGAGCAATATACAAGCAAAATAGTATTGTATAATAGAAGCATTTTTCACAAAAAGAGAATATTTTGAAAATGGGTCATTCTATGTTCATTTTTTGTTAAAATATTGTACTTAAATAATTTTTTATTGTAATAATATTCTTAAAGCAATTTTATATACATTTTCAAATATAAGTGACACTAAATATCATAAACATTATCCATTGATACGCTTTTGAAAAATTACGGTTTCGAACGTAGTCGTATACCTTAAGCTTCGACTTATTTAACTTTCACCGGCCTCCTCTACATGGTGGATCTTCAGAGGTACATACGAGTCTTAAGTCCATCACCTTGACCACCAGGCTACTGCGACCACCACCTAAGCTACCATCCTACACTCTACTTCCCCACTACGTCATTATGAGGACTTTGGGTTTTGGCAAATTTAACACGCATCAGCCTATTTATGTGACGAGTCTTTGGCGGCACCAAGCCTCGAACTCACAATTCGACTGAAACAAAAATGGTCATGAGTTTGTGATCATGCCCACTCGGTTACCGCGGCCCCAAAATGTATGCGAAGCTTAAGGTATCCGACTACCCTAAAATCATGATTTTTTTCAAAAATTGACAAATTTTGTTTATGATTTTATTTTATATGATGACTTATTAGCTTAATAAAAATATTAAGTGTTTTATTTTCCATTCTCTAGAACAAAAAATACAAGTGTTTTAGTAAAAGCAGATGCCCCATAACTTTACACAGAATATCAGACATTAAAATGCGTTTTTCTGGAAATATGTATTTTGCAAAAAGTACAAACGGGGACAGCGATTTCTCTAGAAGTTTTGAAAATAATTTGCTGAAATTTTTTGTGTATGTTCTGTATAACAGTAGAATTGTTTTGACCTTCAGATTTATCTCAATCACTGTTTTATTTCAAAATGTACAGTCTTTAATGTAAATATAATCACTGTCTTTTCAAGCAATTTCATATAATCACAAAGATAAAGTGCTCTAGTTTTTGTAAAAATTAAAATATCTCTTATCCTTAAGGTCACTTCAAACATGAATAGTAAAGTAACACATCCAAATTAAAAAATTGAGAATTTGTTCAAAATATTTTTGTACAAAAAGGGCCCCGTTTATGTAATTTTTTGTACATTTTTACCAATTTTTTCCCATTTTAATAATATTTTTTTTCTGCTTTCAATTTTAGGATTTTTTCCTTAAAATATACCAAATAAATCTAAAAAGCACAAAAAATCCCCATATTTCCATTTTTTCAAAAAAAAAGTTGTCGGAAGTAGCCGGATACCGTCATAATAATATTAATCGTTGCTAAAATTTGCAAACTGAAAAAAAATTCGTGTCATCTTAAAACTCATAATAAAGTGTATTGATATATAAATAATATTTATGGAAATGATATCAATAAAAAGGAAGAGTATGTTTCTTTTAAAAGAAGTAATTCCAGCCAAATATCAACATTCTGCACTTCTAATGCAGCATCTATCCCAGAACTAAATCTTTTGGAATTTCTACAATGCATTAAAAATCTAATTTCGTATTTTTATTTAATGTGTTTTAAATTTAATGAACTATTAGCTAATATGTACTACCTTAAATATCACACCCAAAAAAAATTCAATATTTTACTAGTGTCAAACTTGTAAAAATTCATTTCAAATATCACTTTTTCTCTACAATATACAAGCGTTTCAACATGAAGACAGTTGTTATGTCCCTCAAAAATAATTGGCATATTAAAAAAGTAAATTGACTCAAAAATTTGGAAAGGATGCGATTAAAAAACTTTCGTCCTTTGGAGACTTTCTCACTCTAGATAAGTATGGGACTTACGACACTGACATGCTTGAGTGATTTTTTTTTTATCCTATAAGTTTTTTGTCTTTGTTAAATAAGGGTGATGCACCCCCGGGATACCCTAGAGGTCTTTTTTGAATTCCGATCTTTCTTTTTATTATTTTTTTCTCGTTTTTTCTGTTGTTGCATTTTTAAAAACTTTTCAGAATAATATGAACAAGTTTTTGCCCTAATCAACGAGTGTTGGGTGCGGTTTTAATAGATATGCCTCTGGCGCCAGTAAAAAAAAACAACCATAAACGTTTTTCCCATTCCTTTTTCCTACACACTTGTCTGTTCAATTTCATTCTCATTAAACTTTAAACTAGATTCCGTAAATTTTCTCCAAATACCCATTGTTATTTCGGAATTATAAACCTTTTCCACTATTTCATATCATATAAAATAAAACATCAAATCTCGATTAGATCTCAGATTTCTGATAAAAATTAATGTAAAAAAACAAAATTCCGACGCAACACTGTTGGTAAAACTTTCTTCTATCTTTTTTCAAAGAAGTAAAATTAGTTTTATTCGCATTTTACAGCTTTTTTTTTTTTACTTTTAATAAAACTTAAATTAAAACAACCAAGTTTGCGTCAACTTATTTGATGTATCCGTTTAAAACAAAACTTCATTTAAAACTGTTCCACTTTTGACGTTTTATTGAGTTCAATTCCGTGCAGTTACTGAGGAATAAACGTATTTCTGCTTTATTGTAAACTTCTGTAAAACTGGTTTTAAGATTTCTTAAGTAAAGAAGATTTAACTAAAGCACAAGATGTGCCTTTTTTTTCACCCTGAATAAGCAACACATGTTCTTTTGATCAGAACCCTGAATTTTAAATCACTGTAAATGGCGTGGACAACACCACAGCTGACACCACACTCCCTCAACTTCTACATCATACTGACGTGAGGAAGTTGTGCCTTGACAAAATTGAACGTGGCTCCAGAACTTTTAATGTTTTCATTAGAACCGGGATTCGAATCTTTTGCATAAACTTAAAAAATGATATTTAGCTTAAAAAAAGAAATTGTACTTAAAAAGCAAAATTAAAAACTTTGTAAAAAGAACATAATTTTTTTGTAAATTATGATGAACTGTTTGAATTATATTAATTTTGTTATATTTTAAAATCTACGAATGCATAAAATATTATACACTCTCTCACAAAAAAATATAGACTCCCAGAAGTTAATGAACTACTATCACGAAATTTGACATGTATGTAGCGTATGAAGAGATAAGCAAATGAGAGAGATTACAAATTAAGAAGAACAGGCTATTTTATTAAGAAAAGATATGGCTTGAAAAATTACAAATCAGTTGTTAGTAAATCCACCTATAGCAGTATACAAATCGAAACACGGCGTAGTGTCAAATCAATGAAGTTATCTATGACCTCATGCGGAAGGTCATGCCATAATCTTTGCAACTAGGTTGTTGATTCCCGAGTATTCTGGACGGCTGCAGTTGCCTTCAAAGCACGTCTCAGATGGGCTTTACTGGCGAGAGATATGGTGACTTGACAGGCATGGAAGTACGTCCTATCCTTGAAGACATTTTTGGGAGAGTCGCGAAGTTTGCATTGTCTTGCCGATAAATGGCACTTGGGTGACATGATAGTATGGACAGTACAAATGGCATTAAAATTTCGTTTCCGTAAGTGCTTGCCGTCACAAACTTCTTTGAAAGATGATTAGAGATGATCGAGTGTCCCAACAAACCACTCCTCCTCACCCCCCTGTCACACCTTGTGTAATCGCCGTATGCCTCTCAACAACAAATACTGGATGGGACCACGTATACACTTGTCATCAACATTGAGACTTAATCAGGATTCTTCACTGAAGATCATACTCCTCCAGTTGATATATCTCCAGCTCGACCGAGGTTGGAAAAAATTTAATAGACACTGCCTGTGATGGGTCACTGGTTGTCGTCTTAATGATAAACGACTCTTTCTACCTACGAATGGTCATCTCCGAATGGTCTCCCATAATACCACCGTAAGTATAGAAGGTGTTAAATGTCGTCGAATTAATTCTAGCGGACGTTGCTGGTGAGTACGTGGCCGTTGTAATGACCCCGCAATCATCGCGCGTATTTCTGTTCATAGGATGCCCTGACCCTCCACGACTGTAGAATGTCTCTTCCGTGATCCATTTAGTAACTGCCATATCTCTCTGACCAAGGTGTAAGCCGATACGCTTATTTGATTAACCTGCTTCTCTGAGGTCTACTAAACGCCCCCTTTCAAAATCCGACAATTGTTCGTACTGTCACCGGTTACGTCTAAGAGGCATCTTCAGTCATAGTAACGTCTGTCTAAGGTGACAGATTTGCTTGAATAATCCTATGGCACGCGCGCGCGAGCAATTATGCTTTTCAATTCTCCCAGCAGTGCATCTCATATGCACGTAACGCGCTTACCCTTGTCTCGTTGGCGAAATTTTAATCATTTGAATATCTCTTACCAGACTACATTCCTGCCAAGTTTCGTGACAATTACTCAATATCTTCTGGGTGCATAAATAGTTTTTGTGACAGAGTGTATTTACTTACACCAATAAGATTGAATTATTTTTTCCAGTTTATTTTCAAAAATACAAATCTACAAAATACAATAAAAAATATATTTCTTTCATATACTCATTTTCTACCTCAGTCATTTGAGTTCATTTACAATGTGTGGAATCAACTGCAAAATCCAAACGCATACGTTACATAATTTCTTTCCCCTCCCTCTCTCTCACACACACCCATTATTATTATATGAGTATTAAGAGATATAGTTTGTCTGTGTGGTACTGAAATACTTCTCATTCGGGATTTTCTGTACAGCAATGATATTTTCTTCTTTCTGTCTTTGATGTGTACATATTTTTAATTTTTATGGTGAGATTATTAGTTCTAGTGTTTTTAATAGATGCAGTTTGCCCAGGGTACTGAAATACTTCTCATTCGAGATTTTCTTTGAGGTGAAAGGGGGAATTTTTCATTGAAGGCAGGAATTTAGATTCTTGAAAATATCCATTGAAGAACAAGGACTGGCAAGGCAATGTGCAATTTGTTTGATAAGAAATGAAAATGGAAAGATAATACTTTAAGCCAATATTATCCCTACCCCTATTGCAATGTAAGACTTAGTATTACATCATGCTTCAAATTGTGTGTGCATATATGTAAGCACACATACACAAAATCCTCAACCATTTGAAAAAGATTTACGAATAAGAAATATTCTTGTAAGTAGGAGAGATATTCTTTCAAGATGTATATATGAAATAGAGTGTACTTATGAAAAGCAAACATTTACGGTTTTTTGTGATTACAATTATAAAATAAAAAGTGGGTGAAAACTTTAAAATTAAAAATCAAAGTAAAATTCTCCAAATTTTCTCTTTCTGTTAAGTATTATGCATATGCAATAAAAAATGTGCTTTTTTTTGTAATATTTTAGACAAAAAAAATTGACATCTTAAGAAATTAATCTTAAATAATCTTACTTTTCCTAATCATCTAAAGCTTGGAAAAGTTCATTTCCAGAATAATAATATTTAGGGGTGTTTTAACCTAAATAAAATAATTTTCATCTTTAAAAGGTAAAGTTGGTAGTTTTTAAGTGTAACTCTCGTAAATAGGATAATACAACCAAGCGAGTTTTAAATTTTTAGAAAGTATGATGTTTTGCAAAGTATTACAATTAGAATTATACATACAAAATAATTGCAATAAAGTTTATAAAGCATTTTATACTGAAACTGTGTTAAATAGAAATATGTGCTTCTTATTCTTGTAAAAGAAAAAAAACTCGTCAACTTTATTCCTCTCATTTTTCAAATTTTCAAAATAATTTCCTCAGTAATATGAGAAAATGGAAGGAAAAAAAACATCATACCATATTCGATTTCAAAACATCTCCACGGCCCTGATTACTTTTATCTTTAAAAGTAAATAAATTCTTTCTCCTGAAAAGCACAAAAAACCGCATGAATAAATTTTGTGTTTCCGTCAGATAAATTATACAAAGAGAATTAAATACTTGACACACATGGCTGTACTTTTGCATTTCTTCAAAGCTTCTTTTAACAAGCATTGAAGTCACAAAATGCATCACCATAGCAACCAGATATCCAGATTCTCTCCTTTTCCGTTAAACAATTAATATCTTTCGCTTTCCTCCTCAATTGAATCAAAATCCGTAACAATGTTTCCTTGTTAAAAATTAAAAGCTAAAAATATATTTGGCGTTTTTATGTGGAGAGACTTTAATGTGATTTCAATGTGATTTTCTTCTCCTTTCGTTTTAACCAACTGGTGAAGCGAATAATTGAAAATACTCTAAAAGAAGAAACTAATAAGAAAAAGGATTTTCTTCTTTCATTTGATTGCGAGGAGTCCATAATTGGCAGGTTCGCATCTTCAGTACGATTTTTAAAAGAATTGGTTTTCTACCTTTAGAAATTAACGCTGAGGCGTTCAAATGATAAATTCGAATACCGGTAAATTTTACTCGTACTGTAATCTCAAGCCGTCTTCTCCTGAAAAGTTTATAAAAGTATATGACCTTATTTAGTTAGAAAAATAACTGCACTTTTTAATTAGAAATGTACCACATTTTACTTAAAAGAGAATCTTATAATAATATCATATGGTTGTATTAATGTATATACTATGACGAATACTTAAAATATATTACTAATTTCTGTTGATGTTAATTAACTTTTTCTTTATATATTACGTTCAAAATTTTGTCTCGTACTTTCAGCACTAAAAAGATCTTAAAATTTATATGTCCTCTTTAAAATTGTGTATTTTTATTAGATGTTTTTAAATTTTCAAGAACTTTATAGATTTAATATACTATGACACCAGTAAAAACACATAAAAATTTAAAAATATCAGAAAAATTGTTCAAAAGAAAAAAAAATCCTTGGTATGAATGAGTTAATATTTTGCACAGATGTGTTAAAACTCTTATAAATAACATGGTTTACTTACAAAATATCTGAGGAATTTACAGCATTCAGCATTGATAAATGTCATATAATAGATAGGAGATAATGTACACCCTGCAATCGTACGTATTACAAATATAAATTATATATAAATCTTATTTATCGCAAGGTGGAGCAGCGAGAAAAATTGCCTTGCTAATACACACACACACACATTAACACTTCCTTGAATATAGTTATAAAGATTGTACTTCATACTATTATTATGATATACAGATATTACATTTTATATAAAAAATATGGATTTCTGACAAAATAAGATTTTTTATCCAGAATACTTTCATTTTATTCCAACAAAAATCATACTGATAAAGCCAATTTCTTAAATATTCAAGTATAAAAAGTTAATAGGTTCCTAAATATGAGACAAGAGAGATGATTTTATTTTTAATGTTGTTGAAGTTGCACATTGGGATAGTAACATACATATGTCTATATACGGAAACACTAAAATAATTGCTTTCAAATTAGCTGATTCTCAGTTTCAGATAAATTAGAAAATAAATTTTTAAAAATTATAATATTCGTTTTAACTACAATTCCGAAAAAAAAATATCCATTTAATTTTATAAATAGTTATCTTTAAAGAATTTCTAATTTCTTAGATTAAGTTATGATTAGAGAAAAATATTATATATAGAAATATTCACAGTTATCTGAAAATTATCATCTTCTTAAAACATCCTTATATGTATATATATCACATTAAAAATCAATTGATACAACATTGTTTTACATCACATTTTATCAAACAGCATTTTGTAAAATCCAGTAGTCATCAATGTAGAATTCAATTGCTACAAGAATAAATATACAAGCGTTTTCGTCTACAATATAAAAGATCTGTATATATCTGTCTCTGTTACTGATTCTATTACAGAAGGAGCTTAAGAACTTTCTTTTAGAAGAGAATTTCTTTGAATTTTAAATTGATTTATGTAATGCAAAACCTGAAACATTTCATTTGGTGAAGAAATATCAATGCATTAAACCAAAAGAAATATTTTAAATCGTCGTTTATTGTCAATAAACCATAATGTAAGAAAACATTCAACTATACGATATATACGAATAAGAATTCTTCCATAGAAAACTTTATTTTCAGACACTTAAAATATAAGTTGACAAGCAGCATTTATTTCACTTGTAAGAAAAGAATAATGTTATTTACTGTATATATTATTCCTTGTTTTTCCGAAAAATTCTCCTATGTGTTTCTTGTCAAATAAAGAAACTCACATTAATCATGTTTAACTTTATATTTATTGCAATAGATATTTCAAATAAACTCCCTAGCAAATCCTTGTTATTGTGACATCAAATCTGTAGCAAATTTGATTCACATTTGAATAAAAATAATCAGTTTTTTCTCACCTAGTATTTTATCAGTTGCTTTTCATCGATTCAGTTTATTTTCAAAAAACAGAAATATTTGGATATGTTATTTCCATAACATTATTGAACAGACTTCTTGAATTTTTTTAGAAAATGAAATTCCAGTTGTAAAAATTTTGATTTGAGTTTACTGCATAAAAAATAATAACTTAGTGATGGTAGTCACATGTTATTAACAAGCATTTTAAGTGAAGGTATAGATACGCCATACAGAGTACATTTTTATTGAATTATACTTTATATACTGAAATTAACTTCTTCAACATTTTCTTTCTTTAAATTCTTTACTTTCATTTAAATAAGAACTCGGATTTCTTTTTATGTGTGCAAAACTGTATAATGCAGTGCTTCTCAAACTTTAAATATACGCGACCCACTATTCAATCATCATTTTAATCGCGCCCCCCTTCATACAATAATAATGTATTGAATTCAATAATATTACACTTTGACACTAAAGCTACAACACGACTTTAACCTCTTATGTTCCACCGACGTATATAAATGTCTCACACAGCCAAAGCATTAATTTTCTGGACGTATATATACGTTTTTCCAAAGTACGATCTTTTCTGAGCAGTTCTATTCATAAAATTATTCCGAAGGCTTTGGAATGCAATAAAAGTACTTTGGCAGTGTTTGCGAAGGATTTACTTATTTACGAGGATTTGCTTATTTATTTCTTTTCTCCTCCCTCTCCCCCTAAAAAAACATCAAAATACGCTCGTCTATATAGAAAACAGTGTCATTGGGTAGCGAATCGCTTAACTTTTAATCGGCAGTTACGGAATTAATTATAAACCGTACAAAAATTATCAAGATAAGTGTTAATACACAAGCCCATAGGATCACTGCTAATTATCAAACTCGTTCTTAACTTAGTATTGCTAAATTAATAATAAAATATATATTGTACAGTACTGATACATTTATAAGTGTATTATATCAGTGTAAATGTGTATTTTATATTTTATTATATCAAAGTACTTTGTTTACTTTCAGTAAATTAATAATTTTTTAAATAACCTTTTGTTTTCGACTTTTCAATAGGCTCGCGCCCCCTCGTAGAGTTATCACGCCCCCGAAAGGGGGCGAGCCCCACAGTTTGAGAAACGCTGGTATGACATTTTAAAAATAATACAAAGACAAGGTTTGAAATAAAAAAGAATATTAAATAAAAATAATGCAATTTCTCCTTTTCATGACACGTGAAAGGAACTACAAATTGATACAGACCAATTTTTTAATGTAGGAAAAACATTATAACATGAATTTTGACCTAGAAGTAATAAGAGCGTTATTTTAAAAATATAATACATCTGCCATTGAGTAACAAACCATGAGAAAAAGTTAAGCCCGAAAATTTTATAATGCAAAAAAACAACTGAAACAATTTAGAAAGTTAAACCGTAGATCTATAAGTTTTTTAAAACTGTGTATGCATAATTTAATGCTTAAAAATGCAATTAATTTTAAAACACACACAAGGAATTTTATATGAAATGAACAATTGTCTTCATAGAATCTAAAACTTCCTGTGAAAGAGATCTAAGTCATTTATTAAAGGTTCTTATAATTTATATATGTGTATACGATTTTTTTTTTAGTTTATAATGATTAGTAAACATTTAAATATTTTTATGTCCTTACAAAATCCATTAATGTATTTATCCATCTTAAAGATGAGCATTTAAAACACTTTGCCCTAATTAATTCTTTTGGCATACAATATTCAAAATAAGTTCAGGATTCTTCTGAAAAATAATAATTAGTGCATTAAATAACAGTACTTATGTTGATATTAATATTTAACTTATGTTTATACTAGAATAGAAATAATGTGAATATGTATATTAAACACTTAATAAGAGAAAACGATACTAGATAAAAAAAAAGAAGAGAAAACTAATTGTTCAGCAAATATATAAACATTATAAAACATATACTAAAACTAAAACCTTTTTTTTTTCTTTTTAAATTTTTTATTATATATATATATATATATATATATATATATATATATATATATATATAGTCTAAGGGAATTTTCAAGACACACACATTCTCAGGAATGTGATAATTCCCCCATTACTCTTCCTACAAGACAGTTAATTCACATTCTCTTTCTTAAGATTGTATCTCCTCAATAATGCAATTCGGAAGGAATTAGTTGTAAACATTCAGACAAACATGTGTTCTGATGAGGATGTAATATATCACGACATTATGTTAAAACGTATAATTAACCGTTTATTCAACCCATAAGACTCTTCGTCGCTTAGAATATGTGCTTGGATTTTATTTATTCAAAGTACTATCTCTGCCTTTCCACTCATCTTCCCATTTGATCTTCCATTTAGATTCCTGCTTACAAAACTCATTGTTTTTCGAATGATTTTATGTAAATTCTATGGATATTTGAATATACACTAGAAATTTTATTTTGCATTGTGAATCAGCATTAAATCTCACATATTTAATGCAGAATCTCTCCCACTTATTCTTCTTCTATAAGTATTTTTGCTTTGTTATTGTTATTCATTGACTGAGCCTTAGTTTTAGACTCAAATTCTTTCAACAGACACTTTTTTAAAAAGGAAATGCGTGGAGTGCTTTCAGTTTCATATTACATTTCTTTCTGAAAATAAAGGATTTGAAAGCTATCCGCCATCTAGTTTTCTCTCCACTGAAGCTAAAGTTGAAATACTATGCAAGCATTACAATAAAAATCATTGTTCTGTGTAGCATTGTCAAGAATACTTAATCTGCTTATCATACCTACAGCTGCAAAAAAAAATCAGGAATTACTATTCCATAAGTTTTATTTATTTATGTTTATGAAATATACCAATGCTTTTTTTGTACTCCGAATATCGGATCTTATCTGAACACTATATATGCAAAAAATATAGAAGATTTCTGTATGCATTCAGAAATTGCATATTTTTTAGTTGAGGTATACAACAGTTTCGTTAAAAAGTTTCATTTATATAAAGCAGCTTCTGGTTTGTTATTCCCAGATACTGAAAAAAGTAAAATAGTGCTGGATCACAGTGGTACATTGTATCATCCGATTACCGGTTTCGAATGCTTGTTAGAATGGATTATGCATTTCAGTTCTAGTACTTTAAGTAGGATGTTATCATTTAAGAGGATTTCTAAT
>BMAV01024661.1:184194-199305 GCA_019973955.1 Trichonephila inaurata madagascariensis | reverse complement strand
AAATAAAAAAGAATATTAAATAAAAATAATGCAATTTCTCCTTTTCATGACACGTGAAAGGAACTACAAATTGATACAGACCAATTTTTTAATGTAGGAAAAACATTATAACATGAATTTTGACCTAGAAGTAATAAGAGCGTTATTTTAAAAATATAATACATCTGCCATTGAGTAACAAACCATGAGAAAAAGTTAAGCCCGAAAATTTTATAATGCAAAAAAACAACTGAAACAATTTAGAAAGTTAAACCGTAGATCTATAAGTTTTTTAAAACTGTGTATGCATAATTTAATGCTTAAAAATGCAATTAATTTTAAAACAAGGAATTTTATATGAAATGAACAATTGTCTTCATAGAATCTAAAACTTCCTGTGAAAGAGATCTAAGTCATTTATTAAAGGTTCTTATAATTTATATATGTGTATACGATTTTTTTTTTAGTTTATAATGATTAGTAAACATTTAAATATTTTTATGTCCTTACAAAATCCATTAATGTATTTATCCATCTTAAAGATGAGCATTTAAAACACTTTGCCCTAATTAATTCTTTTGGCATACAATATTCAAAATAAGTTCAGGATTCTTCTGAAAAATAATAATTAGTGCATTAAATAACAGTACTTATGTTGATATTAATATTTAACTTATGTTTATACTAGAATAGAAATAATGTGAATATGTATATTAAACACTTAATAAGAGAAAACGATACTAGATAAAAAAAAAAGAAGAGAAAACTAATTGTTCAGCAAATATATAAACATTATAAAACATATACTAAAACTAAATCCTTTATTGTTCATTTTAAGAGATTGTATATTATATATATATATATATATATATATATATATATATAGTCTAAGGGAATTTTCAAGACACACACATTCTCAGGAATGTGATAATTCCCCCATTACTCTTCCTACAAGGCAGTTAATTCACATTCTCTTTCTTAAGATTGTATCTCCTCAATAATGCAATTCGGAAGGAATTAGTTGTAAACATTCAGACAAACATGTGTTCTGATGAGGATGTAATATATCACGACATTATGTTAAAACGTATAATTAACCGTTTATTCAACCCATAAGACTCTTCGTCGCTTAGAATATGTGCTTGGATTTTATTTATTCAAAGTACTATCTCTGCCTTTCCACTCATCTTCCCATTTGATCTTCCATTTAGATTCCTGCTTACAAAACTCATTGTTTTTTGAATGATTTTATGTAAATTCTATGGATATTTGAATATACACTAGAAATTTTATTTTGCATTGTGAATCAGCATTAAATCTCACATATTTAATGCAGAATCTCTCCCACTTATTCTTCTTCTATAAGTATTTTTGCTTTGTTATTGTTATTCATTGGCTGAGCCTTAGTTTTAGACTCAAATTCTTTCAACGGAGACTTTTTTAAAAAGGAAATGCGTGGAGTGCTTTCAGTTTCATATTACATTTCTTTCTGAAAATAAAGGATTTGAAAGCTATCCGCCATCTAGTTTTCTCTCCACTGAAGCTAAAGTTGAAATACTATGCAAGCATTACAATAAAAATCATTGTTCTGTGTAGTATTGTCAAGAATACTTAATCTGCTTATCAAACCTACAGCTTCAAAAAAAAATCAGGAATTACTGTTCCATAAGTTTTATTTATTTATGTTTATCAAATATACCAATGCTTTTCTTGTACTCCGAATATTGGATTTTATCTGAACACTATATATGCAAAAAATATAGAAGATTTCTGTATGCATTCAGAAATTGCATATTTTTTAGTTGAGATACAACAGTTTCGTTAAAAAGTTTCATTTATATAAAGCAGCTTCTGGTTTGTTATTCCCAGATACTGAAAAAAGTAAAATAGTGCTGGATCACAGTGGTACATTGTATCATCCGATTACCGGTTTCGAATGCTTGTTAGAATGGATTATGCATTTCAGTTCTAGTACTTTAAGTAGGATGTTATCATTTAAGAGGATTTCTAATATACTAGAGTTTCCTGTTTCCAACTCTTAAAGAAGTCTTAAGGATTCTAAGATAAATCGTTGTAATTAGTGATTATTACAAATTTTACATCTGAATTGAAACGAATCATATTATCTAAGACGCCATTTTTCATTTTCCTTCTTCTTAACTCTTTTTCATATATTCTAAAATAATATCACTACACATTTGTAAAATTGCAAAATTTATTGTTTTTTTCAAACACGATTTCTTACAAAATTCATATTTTATTCTATCTTTAAGCTCTGTTCTTTATATTATTAACCACACAATCATAAATTAATAACATTTACTTTTATGAAATGCAAAGCAATGTTTAACATTACAGCAAACATAAAGAGAGAGAAAACCAAATAAAAATAATTATTCAAGATTGGATGAGTATTTAATTTTAAAAAATGAATTATATTTTAGAGTTTTTTCTTAAGAAAGAAAAAATCATTTTGGTAATAAATGCTAAACTTAATTAGATCATTTTAACAATCCCCTTATTTCCAAAATTTCTTCTTTTATACGTATCGATTATTGTGTTCTATTAATTAATACCAAATAGTAATATTATACTTAACTGATGTGACACATAATGAAGCAATACAAAAAGAAACCCGACCTTTTATATATCAGATATTACTTGTTTCTTTTTTTTTTCAGCAATTAAATCTTATCAGTTTTTCAAAATAAAATTTATTTGACATTACTTACTACTGCACTTTTGTACATATTTCCGTAAAACTGTCTAAATTTTCCATCTAATAATGACCTTAAACATAAGATATCTTATTAACTTATCTTACACAGTACAATAATGAAGATGAAAAGGACAAAACCAAAAGGACCAAAAATAATAGCTTATTCTTAAAGCTAAATAAAAAAAAGACGCAGAGTTACACAACAGAGTGTAATGTATTTAAACTCTTAAATTAAATTTTCTAAGATAATTACAGAGATCTCAGGTTTAATTAAATTTCAGAACATTAGTTGCACACGTAATTTAAGCTACATTTCTGCATTTTTCATTGCAACAACTTCAGGAAATAACATAAATATTTTTAGTTTGTAAAAATATTCCTAAGAGGACCTATTTGTACTACTTGAAATTGTCAGTGTAATCGCAATGGCTGAAGAAGAAATACTGCTGTAATTGCTTGATATGAAGAAGATATTTCTTACAATGTTCTGATAATGTAATATTTTAGCTTCCTACAACAATAATTGGAGGAATTTTTTTTTTTTATTTTTTTTGCGATTTTCCAGTTATAATATAGCAATAAATAGAAAAATGAACATAAAGCTTTGAAGTAATTCAAAATCCTCTCAAAAAATCTGTTAAGAGAATACTTTTAGAAGAAAAAACTTCAATGAATTCTGAGATTCAAAAGCATGTATTATAACTGCACCTAGAAATATTCATGATTTGGAGCAAATTCTGCAAAAGCCGATTCTTTACGTTCTGACCGAGCTACATGAAGCCACAAAGCAGGTTTCACATTACATAATATTGAATTTATACATACGATCACAAAAATTGTCAAATGTAAAACTACAGCACAATTCACATATGAATAAAATTTAGAAGAAAATTTTCTATTTCAAATAAGACACAATGAGGAAAACTCTGGGAAACTGCATAGCGATTTGAAGAAGAAAAGAATAGATTTCTAGGCATCCCGTCTAATATTCTAGACTTGAACACTATTATGAGACTTAGATGGCTCTTTTTTTTAAAAAAAAGCATACAGAATAGGTACAATTTTCTTCCTTTGTATAACAGGGAGAAAACTAATAATACTTTGAGAAAGAAATTTATCACTAGTACTTTAACACTTTGTGGTAAATATGAATATAGCGTGAGATTTGGAAGAAAGGTATATACCAAAGAAAAATAGCAAGGATTTCAAATGAATGTAAATCTAAACGGGATTTGATAGCATTACATATACATATTATGGGAATGTGAACATTTTATACAAGTACTAACACGTTTTAGCAATTATAAGAAAATTATGTTTCATTCAATCTTTTCAAGTAAATATTGTCTGATCAAAAAACATCTCACTTTTATTTAAAGAATGCACATCTTTTGTAAAAGGTTTTCAAATTTAGAAGTTCTACTGTAGTAACCGAAATTGTACAAAGCATGATATTTCAAATTGTGTGTAACTACATTTCATACTTGTTATGCTAAATTCAAATGAAACTGAAGTAGATTAATTACTGTATTTTATTTTCTGTAAATTCCTCAGTAGTTTTATCAGGAAAAACATTATATAATATAATTAATACAAACTCAAACTCAAACACAGCTAAAAAAAACAATATATACAGGGGTGATCAAAATAATGTATACATAATTTGATGAAGAAAAAGTTTGTATTATCATAAGTATTATATGATGAATAAAGATGACAAAGCTACAATAACTGTTCAAGCTGTAACCCACTCGCCTTCAAACATTTTTTAGCTAGATGCCGTACATTGTTGGTGACATTTCTCAGAGTAGCTACAGAAGTTGCGTGACTAGCCGATTCAATTTCATAGCGCAGTCCCCCTAATGTGCGCGGTTTCTTGCTGTACACCACGTTGTTGAGGCAACCCCATAAATATAAGCCAAGTGGGGTTAAATTAGTTGAACATGCAGAGTACTCAATTGGACCCATTCGTCCAATCCAATGACCCGGTGTAACGTTATCCATATATGCACGTACATCTGTATGGTAGTGGGTTCGAGTGCTATCTTGTTCTGTGCAAATCTTTCAATTTTGTTCTCTGAAAAATACAACCTAAGCTAGCCTTACTCACACTTGTTTCACATGCACATTGTGAGGCTGAATTCTGGGGTGACCGTGAAAATTAATTTAACATTTCTAGAGAAGACGCTTCACTTATTGATGTGCGTATCCGGCCTGATCGTCCCCTATGTATATCCATTATTGTTCCATCAGTTTCAAACTTATCGCGTAGGCTAGCAATGCTTAAGAGTGTTGGAGGTTCCATTCCATATTGTTGTCTCCAATGTCATGTCGTTGGACTTCATTGATACCCTCGAACTTCCAATACCATTTTAAAATGCTTTTTGGATGCTCGAATTCTGACGTACTTGCGCCATGATCTCACTTTCCCTGATAAAACACTAGCGTCATCTGTCGCTGAATTATTGTTGAATGCGTCGCAACACTATTGCTAACTGTTTATGTAGCGTTAACAGTTCATACAACTTAACCCTGTAGCCAATGATATCTCAAACTTATGGCATTAACATGTTACCCAGTTTTAAAGTGTGTATTAATTTTTTTGATAACCCCTGTTCGTTCTCTATGACGTATCTTTAAACGCAAATATTTTGTACGTAATTTAACAATAATTTTTAAAATAGAAAATGTAAGGAAATATCTTGTGGGAAATGTGAAACTTCTATATATTTAATAACATGTTTAATATTTGTAAAACATGCGAGTTTTTAGAACTTTTCTTTTGCTTGGTGTCTTAAATATACAGCTATAAAATTATACAAAAAATTTCTTACAGTTTATAATTCACTGCCGAATTAATTATCCAAAGAAAATTTATTAGAAATATATAGGTAACTGCAAATAAAACAGAACTTATTAATTAAATCTAGTTCAGATATGATTAATCTCAAACCAAAAATTAAATTAATTTTCATGATATATGAGATTTGAAAAATCATTATCTCACAAACACAAAATACTTGGCCTAATTCATTAACTTTCTGGAGTTTAACATGTAAAACTTGAACTATTTCACTCTGCTTTTACTACAAATCCTGAAGTTATGATCTCCGTGATCGAAATAATAAGGTAGAGTTCATAAAGGAAGCCGTCTAAAGTTTGAAATTTCTACACATTTAAATGCCGAGTTTATTAACTGTATTATGGTAATGAAGCCGCAAGTACTTACACTGCGTTAATTCCTAAATTTAACACTAAGTTTCTACGATTAATCTTTGACATTGTGTTGAAAACTGTTCTAGTTACAAAACTTCTAGAGTGCACTTAGGAGATTTAGTGCAAATGAAACATGCGTACGTAGACAAGTTTACTCTTCCAGTTGGAAAATGTAATTTTTTTCGTAAATAATTATTTTATTGTGATCAGTAAAATTGTTTAATGTTTCAAAATCTCAGTCAAATATAGCTCAAGGTTTTAAATTTAATTTGTTTATTAACCCTTAATTGCTGATTAAAAGTTACGTGGTTTATTACCCAGGGCCATGGTTTTTCACATAGGAGCACGTGTGCGGTGTATTAGAGGGAAAAGAAAATGCATATATATAGTACGATTTTCTCTGAAATAAATAAATTCTTTAAAAACCCTGTCAAGGTCACTTTTTATTTCATTCCGAAACCTTTGGGAACAGTTTTACTAATAGCACAGCTCAATGAAAAGAATCGCATTTCGGGAAAACGTATATATACGTCCAGAGCATTTAGCTCAATGTTTTAACTGGAGATATATATACGCCAGTGACAGTTAAGGGGTTAATCAAAATTTTCTTAGAAAATATGTTCCTTCAATGTTTCACAGGAATGAAACTGAATTGTAGATGATAATTGTTTATTGTCTGATTGATAATTGTATTATCTTTCACTGATTAAGCCCGCCGCAGCCCAGTGATCATGGGCTCGTAAGCAGTGGTTTTGAGGCCTGAGGGCAGTTAAAACCTTCTATGTAGAAGTGCTGATGCACGCGCGGTAAATTTGTCTAGACTCAAAGTCAAAAATAATATTGATTTATGCTGGTGCTTTATTTTTCTTATAATTCATATTCTCAACAAACTATGGTTATATATACAAAGGTTTTATTTTTCGTGACAAACTGTAATAAATAAATTAAATAGAAAGTCATCATCCGAAAGCCTTTAAGTACTCATTGATTCTTGTGTATTCAAAAAGAGTAAAGTGTATATTTTTCCAAAAAATCATTAACATTTCCCGAAGTGATTTCAGATAAATCTATCTTCCATGTGGCGTTCTTTTCGCATATTAAGGATTATAGTTTACTGATAATAAAGGATAACTTTTTTAAACAAAATTAAAGCAAATGAATAAAAAAATATGTCAAAATCTGTACAATTAGTATTTGTATTATTTAACTCTTATTTTGATGAAAATGTAATTTTTTCAATTCATTTAAGAGCATTGAAGAAAACGGATTTATTGTTTATTCATAAATCAATTAATTTTTGCATATTTTAATTATTATATTGTTATAAATAATATTCGTTAACTTTAAACTTTAATTTAAAATCTTAATATAACTTTTATGAAAAAAATTTGAAGCGGTTTTAAAAAGAACTTAGCAGATAAAAAAATGTTGCATAAACTTTGCCTTTAACAAAAAGCAAACAATGTTGAATGTAATAAATTAATAAAAATTGTTTATAAGTAAAAATACATTAACCAATCTTTTAACAAACTGCATCGAATACCATTTTTTAAAAACTTCGTAAAAACTAATTCATCTTCGTTGCCTAAAAAAATAACATATTTTTTTCGTTTAATTAAATTAGACATAAATTTTCATTAAAACTTTTCAGTCCATGTAGCCTTGAAAGCATTTAAATTGCTATACCTCTTCTCATAGAAATTTAAAGTTCTGAAATTTCGATGAATGAAGGTCATTCTAAAATTAAGTAACAGTCTCGAAAGTTGTAAGCTTCATTAATTGCATTTCGCTGTAATTAGTTAAGTTTCTTAGGGAACGTTTAAAATTGATAATGATGCATTCTTGGTTGAGAAGGAGTTGCTAGGTGAGAAGTTCCAGGCATCAAAGATTCTTAGAAATGTGATAATTAATTCAATTTTGAAGAAATGTCGAAGAAAATTTCAGCAGAAAAACACTTATAGCTAACCGTGAGTGGGTAACCATGCAGTTCTCATTAGAATGGAAACAGGAATCTCTCATAATTGAAAGCGATCTACATTTTGAGTATCGGAGTTATAATTAAGGAACTATGTTAAACTTGGAATCTAACCCTTGAAATTCTATTTTTCAGCAATACAATTATCAATTCCCAATTATAAACTTTGAATTTTGTTTGACATTGAACTTATTTAATACTTTTCGTGGTTTCCTAGGAGGAAAGTATTATTTGAGATTATTTGCTGATTATGATGCAATGATCTGCATAACAATTACTTGTCATGTTATGTAATATAAAGGTAATTTAGATCCTCAGACATTTATTCACGAATCAGTGCATTTCTATCATTAAAATTTAATTTTAAAAGTTTAACTGTACATTTCATACTATTTGCAATCAAACTATTTTAATAGTTTTAAAACTATTGCCAAATAAGGAATAAATTTGAAAAAATTCAGTAAAACTTTTTATAATATGCCCTTATGAACTTTTTCAAAGATTTATTTGCTGAATTCTACTCCACGAGCAGTAAATTATATATGATATTACTTATTACACAACAAATGTGGTTGATTAAATTATACTTGATCAGGGGATTTCTCGCTTACGATTTGAATTAAAGAAAACTTGTTCTTTTGACAGTTTCCCAAATGAGCTTTTGGTTGAACTTATGGATGATTTTTGGAAGAGATGTCAGCGAACTGATGCTAAAACAAAACCCTATCGAACTGAGACACATAAATTGTGGATATTCACAATTTATGAATAAATTTAACGTATTAATTTTGATACATTAAGTTATTCTTTTTACAGAAACTTTTGTAAATTTCTAATGTACATGTATAGTGTCATAAAGTTTACACATGTTAACTTCGGATTAAACATTCGATGGAAAAAATATGAATAAAATCTCATAACTTATAGTAAGTTAACATTTTTAAGTATTAATTGTATGTTTAGCGTTTTATACATATTTCTTATATATATATATATATATATATCATATTGACACTTCAAAACAGTAAAAAAATTATAATACTTTTAAAAACGTGATTATATTAGACAAAACAACTGGCTGAATATTGCATAATATTTAAACTAAAAAAACAAAATTTGTTTTAAGTGGAACACTCCCCTACATCTTTATGTAAACACATGCTTCAGGGATTATTATTTGATGCTTGGCAGTAATTTTTCTTGGTGTTTGTATGTTGACTTAGACCTTGAAGTACGTACATAACATCTATTCTTGAATGCTTGAAAGCACTGTTATGCATAAATGCATAAATTCTTTGAAAAAGGAAGGTGATTCAATAACTCTCATTTAACCCCTCTGCATGCATATATATATATATATATGCATGCAGACGAAGCGTACTTGAATCCCAGTTTTAAATTTAAATTTAATGATAACACTCTAAAAAATAGACTTCGAGTTAGTAATTGCTTCTCATACTGATTTATGTAAAAAGATAAGAGCTTAAATAAGCTTAAAAGAATATTAACAAATAACTGTAGGAATCATAAGAATAGTGCCTACTAAATAATACTAAAAATACGACTTGAAACAAATCTAAGTAAAAGCTGTCCACTCTGAAGCTCAGTTTTAGAATGATAAGGTAACACATATAAAAATATCCATTTGATTTTTTTTTGTAGTGTAGTTTTAGAATTACAAAATAAAAACTTAAGGAATGATAAAAATTACTATCACTTTTCTAATTAAGAACATAAAATTTAGAATCTTTGTAAGAAAAAAATATTCTATTCAAAAAGCTATTTTTGAAGAAAAAGGTGCTTCAGGAATACCCAACTTGAATTAATAGTTAATTATAAAGAAATAAACATTAAGTATGCCAACATTAAAATAAATGAAAAGAATATAATTACAGCTTCTTATCTTTTTTAAGTGTTATGAGATAATTACCTAGCTAAAAAAGAGATAATGAGTATTATTCTTTCTCAAAAGCAATAAGAATTTTCTAAGAAAAAAAAAAAGAACATTATTAAATGCTCAAAAATATTAGTAGGAAATAGTTAAAACTACGTAATATAAAGTTTTATAAAATCGTACAAAATAAATTTCGATGCTACATTATCCATGGAGAATTTTCACACAGTCTTTTTTTAAATGGTATTTTTCGTTTTCGACTTAAAAATTAAACTAATTAAGAGTAAAAAATTATTTTCACTAAACATTTTATAATACTAATTTCATGTACTACTTTGTTGAGATAAATGATTAAAAATAGAATAGTAATAAAGTTAAATTTTAATCTGCTTGAAAAAATGTTAAAGAATAATTTTTAAAAAAAATAAATGCTTCAAAAAAGTTTTTTCAGAGTTTAATGTCAAATTGAGCTGAAAGAATCATTTCTACCAAGTTTTCTTCTCTATTTCGTATTATTATTATACTTCTTTTCTAAGATAAATTTATTTTTTAAAGTCACAGATTGCACCTTTATTATTATATCATTTACTGCATAAATGACCTTTAGTGGAAAATCCCAGTTTATGATGTGCATTGAAAAACAATTCAAATAGAGATACAATAAGCCTTCTAACCCTATTAAACTGGACATCGTTTAAAACAGACACCAAACTTAAAAATTCGCAATTAACAAACGCAAGTAAAAAGCGAAATTATCTGATTCCAAGTCCATCAACGTCAATTAGCTATTTGGCAAATAAACGTTAAGAAAAAGCAACAAAAGGTCAATCGTTGCTTTGAATCAGTATACGTATTAAATGTGGTCAGTGAACATAAACCTGAGTCGTTGCATTCTATAAGCAGAAATTTTCATATACCCGATACATATCGTGTAAGAGAAGTGTATCGACATGAGTTATCTTGTAAAATTATTCATCGTATTGCTTTGTTTTATTTCAAAATATATGTACTCTGAATTCTGTGTGTGTACAGAGAGTGTTTAGTTATGAATCTTCATTCACTTTAAATGTTATTTTATTTAGCTTGGATTTGTTCTTGATTCTTGTTTAGACATTAATCTGGATTAATAAGCTTTTGATGTATCAGTCCAGTGCCTTTTAGCTTGACCACTACCTTTTCCTCTGATGAAAATAGAAGTTCGTCTTGAAATGAATGTTTTATTTTCATTTCACATAACCACCTATAGCGAAACATTTTCTGGAGAGGCCAGCTATCTCTAATTCCATTGTTCTTCAATATTATCTCTCTCTCTCTCTCTCCTCTGTCTATACACGTGTGTATGTTTCACTTTCTCTCTCTGTATATATATATATAACTTTCTCAACTATATACAGAGTTCTATTTCAATGCACAGATCATATGTCAAATTTAGGTCTTTCAATGTTATTTTCTTTCGCACGGGTTATTAAAATTAATACATAAAGCTCACATTTCAATCAATTTGCGTATAGTTATAGTACATAAAATTAAAAGTGCGTAGTATGTACTTTATTGTACGTATTATTTTCTTAATAATCAAGTGGTCTTAGAGCTCAAATAGTTACGTAGAGAGATAGAGGTATAGATAAATATAAATATGTATATAGGTAGATAAATGGATAGATAGATATAATTGCATATATAGGTAGATAGATAGAAATATATATACTTATATATAGAGATAGATATATAGAGAAATATAGATAGAGTAGATAGAAATATATATACATATATATATAGATATGTAGATAGAAATATATATTGTGAATATAGTATATGTGTTTGTGTATAAATAGATAGATATAACCATTGAATATACATATACAGGCATCCTTTAGTTTTTGTCGATAAATGCATCATATAGTAATCAGTTGAGAAATAAGGGTAATTTAACTCAAACAATTATTTTTGAGGAAAATAGTTATTTTTTCTTATAATTAGCTTTTGATCTTACCTTTTCTCAATCATAGATACACATTCGAAACTATTTTAAAATTAAATTATGTAAATAACATTTTTCACATATGTGAGAGTGTATATATATATATATAAGTTTCGCGAAACACAACATTTAAAACAATTTTTCCGTTAAAGGAATCAGTGATCTCAAAATTTAACGAAGTGTTTCCTGTTTAATGTCAGTTGTAAGAAGAATCCATTACATATGAAATTTTAAAATAAACAGAGTTGTTGAGTAAAGTTTTTAAGAAATACATATAAAATAATAAAATGAAATCCTTTTATAAAATTCACCACGTGTGTATGTAAAACAAACATATTTAATCAACTAATTCAATTTGAACTCTCTTTCAGTTAATCTAAAACAGAGAAAATTAAAAGCAAAATAAAACGAACTCACAAAACGCCCGTTTCCGTATCCGTGTTTATTTTTTGACTCTGAAAGAAAGTCGGAAATATAACAAGCGGAAAAGATCTATCTCTCCAACCGCAAATCTAAATGCAAAATAATCCCCCTAGACAAACCGCAAACATAAAAAGGTACTATGATTAGATGCTTTAATTAACAAAAGATCCTAATGTAAAAGGAAGTTTATGCTAAAAAGTTTGCTAGGAGACGAGAAATCATGCTGTATAAAGGAAATTATTTTGGTCTTGAGACAATTGAAAGAAGTTAGATAAAAAAGTGTTTTGCATTCCAACAGTTAACCGCACGATTTAAATGATATCTCTTTTAAAAACAATAGATTCGCATTTCGGGAGTCTGAAATTTGATACCCTTATTTTCTCGAGTATTCATTGTTAATAATACATATTACCTTATTTATTGGAATCTAAACCGCCATCGATTTTAAGCCACACCTCAAATTCTCAATACTTTTTTATGAAAAAATAAGATTAGTGTAGAAAGATTCATAAGATATACACTCTATTTACGAAATTTAAAAAAATATTGAAAAATGAGAACTAATTAGAATTGAACAATTAGTTTATTTTAACAGTATTAAAAACGTTTAAATACATACATGAACCAGTAATTGCTATAACTGTCAGAGTAACATGTTCAATATCCCCCATCCAAAGAAATTTTCGCCAATTCTAAGCCACACCCGATTATCTGTAGCATTGACATTGGGAAAATGGGTGGCTTAGATTCGAATAAATACGGTATTTGTACAAATTCAAACTTCTGTGTTCTTAATTTCTGCGTTTAACTGTTATTATGTGTTTATATACATATATAAAGAGAGAAATTAAAATTATTTAGAGCAAATATATATATATATATATATATATAAGGCCTTAAGGTGAGAAACAACATTCATAGATTATTGCTTTATATCAATAATGAAATAATAATATTATACAATATTATTGAATATACAATATTATGGAATATTATGCACATTATACAATATTATGAAACGTTTATAGAAAATCCAATACATCACAAAATCCCATATTTGCATATAAGGCATTAAACTGAAAATTAATATAAGCTTAATGTGTTGCATGCATCCTTATAGCGAGAAGCAGGATGCGAGTTAATATTCAGTTCCGCTTATGAAATTAAAATCATCAATCATGTTTATGTTAGAAAATGTTACAATTATATAGCATATCAATGGAAATCAGCTGCAGCCATTTTTTTTAATTATAATGGAAATATAAGATATACTACGATGGAACTTTTGCTCCTTTAAATACTCGAGTACACGTTAATTTCTTAATTTTTAATTCCCAATTAATCTCTCATCATATATAAGTATACATGTACAGCATTATTCAGCTTCAAAATTACAATCACATACTTGAATATATACATATTGGTATTTATTAATGTAAGGGATTTTTACATACATACATACACTGAAAACATTATTAAACACCTACTCAATAACGCTCTACACCACATTTCCCCAGCAAAGCAGCTGCAACTCTCTTTGGCATGGATGCCACAAGCTCCTGGCACATGACTGGAGACAGGTGTACCAAATATCTAAACCACTGTCACGCAAAGGCGAGATATTCCGACAAGGAGGTGTTTGATCCCTGGACTGCATTTCTATGAAATTCCAAATGTACACTTTTGGATTAAATTCCAGTTTATTATATTGACAGAACATTCATTGGAATTGATTATTATGCTTCTCTAGCCACTCTAACACAACTCAAGCCTTATGACTCGGGGCGTTGCCCAGCTGGAAAATCCCATTTCCAATTGGGAAAACAGACCCCATGTAAGGGTGCAACTGATCCGTAATTGTGTTCAGATAGTCCCCAACTTTTATACCTGGTTCAACTACAACTAAGTGTCCCAGATCCACCCATGATAATATCCCTCAAAGCATAATATAGGCACCACCAGTTGTACCACGACCAGGAGACTAACTGTTAATTAGGAAAAAGGTGCGCCCTGATATAACAATTGACTTGAATAAATGAGAAATCTTGATTCATCCGACCAGGCAACTCTTTTTCACTTATCCATAGTTCAATCTCGATATTCCTGAGTCCATTGTAGGTGTAGTTGACAATAACGCTTGATCAACAGAGGCCTACGAGTGGGATGTTTGCTGTGCATTCACATATCCAACAGTGTCCACTGAACTGTGTGTTCAGAAACACTTGTACTTGGACCTGCATTGTATTGAGGCTTCAGCTGACCTACTGTCTAGCGCCTATTTCGCTTTACTAAGTGGGACACTATCCTACGTCCTTTTTCCTTTGATGATGCTTGGACGTCCAACATCTTGGCATCTACTACTGGTTTCACTATCATTTAACCACTTTATGTAAATACTAAAAGCGGCAGATCGCGAACAGCCTACCAGTCGGGCTGTTTTGGAGACACTCGCTCCTAGTCTCTAGGCCATTACAATGTGCCCTCCATCAAATTCGCTTAGACCAGCTGCCTTTCCATCAGTCGCAAATTTAGTGCAAGAATGATTCCTTACCTTCTCCAGCAGCAGTTAAATATCATTTCCTCTTAGTCACAAGCCCTTCATGTCATACAGACGAGTTCATTGAAAAATGTGTGGGCAATCATAATGTTCTGGCTTGACAGTTTATATATATGCTTTCTTAGTATTATTAAAAAGCCTTATCAAATGCATTTTCATATTATTATTTTTGAAACACAAATAACTACAAATAGACAACAAAGTTTTAGAGTCAAAAACATGTGATTGTACATAATTAGTCACATACTTTTCCACGATAAGCTTTACTTTACTTCAAGCGCAGGGCTGTAAGATTGGTTATATAAACTGCAGAATATTACCCTCAATAATACTCCTTATTAGGTCTCCATCATGAAGTTAGGCAAGG
>BMAV01024661.1:156874-174194 GCA_019973955.1 Trichonephila inaurata madagascariensis | reverse complement strand
TTATTATTCTAAGTCAAATAGTTTGAATTGAATAAATATGTCACATAAACTTTCATAATTTATTTTAAATTTATTAAAAGACGTGACTGTAAGATAAGCAGAACTTTTATTGAGATAGATGCTTCTAAATATTAGCTTACTTACCCCTTGTATGTGAGAAACGAGTTATCATAAACTATCTAGTATATGTAATTATCTTAGGAAGTATTAATTAAAGCATACAAACACTTTTAATTAACCACGAGAAGATACGACACTTTATCAGATTACTAATATACAAAATGTTTTGCTGAATTGTTAACAAACGCCTTATATGAATGTTTTTTTTTTTATTTATGAAATATTTATCCTTGCTTTCAGTTAACAAGCATCAGCATTAGAGGATAGTTACTATTTTAGTTAAAAATTATTTTTCTTTATAAATTGTACTGTACTATTAGTGTAAGTGTGTTCTATGTGCAAAATTTCGTTAACCATACAAAATCATTTACATTTCTCTTTGCCTTGAACTACATTAATTTTTTTATAATAGTGTTTTTACTTATTGAATATTTACTTATTATAAATGCTTATTCTCACAGGTGTCAATATTATACGTGCTCATTGTTTTAAAAATACGAAAAAAAGAAAATTACCTTTAAAAAGTATAGGATTATATAGCAAGAAAGAAAATTAGATTGCCTTTAATTGTAAACATATAATATTCTCTCTTCAAAATTATAGTATTTAGCACATTTCAAAAAACATTATATTAAAATTAAAAGATATATCACATGAGTTATAATTATTTATGGAAGTTCAATTAATTTATTTCTAACGAATTAATTTAAATTACATAAATAAAAATAGAGATCCAGACAAGTATCATTTAGAAAAGCCTGGTTGATATTTCACTATTGCAATACACTAGTACTAATATCACAGAAAATACCTTTTTATTATGTTCATATTGCCTTTGAAAATAGGTATAACAGTAGTGTAGAAAATAAAGTATGAAATACTATTACTCAGAGAAACATAATTGATCCAAATAAAAAAATATATAACGTACATACATAAACGGTAGATTAGAATAAATTAGAATTAGAATAAATTACTCCCTGTAATGCAACAAAGTCAACAAGTGACATTTAAGTGACAACTTCTTACAATCTGAAACGAGCGTAACGAGTTCATATCATATTCCTTAACATTAAATGGAAATAGCTTTAAGAACTACCCATCTTAAACATAAATAAAATAAATAATATATATATTGAATGTATACTGAAGTTTCATAGAAATAATGCAATAATTGTACTATTATATTCCCAATTACACAATTGACTTCATTTAGTATGCGATTTCAGAAAAAGTAATTTAAATCTTCACAGGAATTATGGTACACCAGGCAGATACATCAAAAATTTGATTTAAATTTATAAAAATAAAATGAATAAATATGGTTTTAAGTAATGAATATTGAGAGGGTATAGAAAATAATTTTGTGGTTCCTAAATAAAAAATTTTAAGCATAACTTGCAAATTAAATAAAAATAAATATGGACTAAATAAATACAGCGAGATAATTAAGGACCAGTTAAAAGAAGGCTTTTTAGAGGCATATCCGTGTGAATTAAGTTATGCTTATTTGACTCATAGACCGGTTGTAGGAAGATAAAATAAGATATCAATTCAGAAAATTCTATTCTTAAATTTTTATAAAAAATTTTCTGATTTTTTTATTTCTTGAATTAAAAATCGTAAAATAGTATTTTTTAGCAACAAAAAAGATTTCTATAAATTTTTATAACATAAAATAACCAACGCTATACACAACTTGTTATTTTTCAACAAAAGTGAAATATAATTTTTCCAATTCTTTTTAAAAAATTTTTATCTAAAAGCTTATAGCTAGTTTTACTTTTACAAATATAAATTGAAATAAAATTCTAAATAAGTTTTAATTCAAATAGTGTAACAAAAAATATAATTTATTAAAATTGTTTCGCACAATTTTTGTTGAAGTGTATGTGTAAGAATTGGATAGGTACATGCACTTACATTACCTCAATGCAATCACCTTTACTGCCCAGCACCTTCTGCCAAATGTCAGAGATGAACTGTACAAGTACACTAACAGATTTCTACTTATGTTGATGCCCCGCAACGATCTCCCTTTATTACGGATAACCTCCTCTCAAATGTGTAAATAGCCCCACGGGCACATATCGGTTAAATATGACCTTTGTTCTATTGTTACAGAAGATTTGTGTTGTTGCTTTTCTCTTCAATTCTGGAAGATGATGTCTCAGAAATTAACACTCCAACCACTGATGTAGCTAGTTCTGAGTGGGCCCTGTATCAAAATTCCTTTGAGGCTCATTTTCAGATAAGAGAGCCCTGTTAGTAGGACTATACTTACACATTTTGGGGCCCCTGTAGCTTGGGGGCCCCGTATCATTAATACTGCGGTACCTACGCCCCTGACTTCAGCACTCTTTTCTGAGGACATAATGTAGGGTAATTTCATTCCGTGAATATCATATGCAACAATGAACATTATCTCCAGGTGGTATACAGCTGCACACACTTTTTGGAGACGTAAAGAATCAGGATGTCTCAAATGAGGCTCGTAGGAGTGAGCCCCTGTTCCATCCATTGTGACGATGCATCTAATAAAATTGTCATAAGTCTTGTGCATGTGGATAATGGTGCCAACGTTGCATCTTGAGCAATGTTGAAATTTTGTGACATCCAAGGATGTCATTCAATTATGTGGCACGGTTTTATGGTATCTGCTTACCTTAGCGGATAAAGCCCACGAAGTTCTTAATTGATGATCTTACCACAAACCATCGACGAGCTAACCTGTTTGATTGATATCCTAAGTCGTTAGGAACGATCATGATCCAATAAGTGATATCCTCCCTTCACAAAATATTTTTAGCTATCGTGTCACCGTACGACATGTTAATGCAGTATCACCATCTACATTCGGCAGTCTCTGATAGAAATGTTATTCATTATGGCCATTAACGCACACAGGAATTTTTCGAGGGGGAGGAACAGGGTCGAAAGTCCATTACTCCTGTAGCATGTTCCAATACGCCACCCAACATATTCTTTTGATTACAAAAATAAAAGAAGTAAAAAATTAATTCATGAATAAATAATTAGCATTAATTAATAAAATTAATTATTTATAAAAATACTTAATTAAATTTTAAGTACTATATATGTCGCAGGAAAATGACGAGATTAGAAATTTCATGAAATCCCTAAGAGATAGTATTAATTGACGGGAGATGTTAAAATAACGTCTCACATCAAGGTCATTTCCATGATGAAAGTAAGTGATTTTTATCAAATCCTGAACTGTTTCAGCGAAATGATGAAATGAACTAGTCAGGATATGTATTGGCAAAATGCTGTCCAGGAGGGGGGAGACACCTGGAGGGGTGTCAAGTCTTTGTACTTCCTAACCAAACAGGTAGTACTATGAATCCCCTAAATATCAACCCCATATCATTAAAAAAATAGCACCATAGGATTAACACAGGGATTGATATTTTAGTGTGTAAGCAACCGAGAGAAAAAATGTTACACATGAAAAAATACCAATCTAATTTTCTAATTATTTGTTAATTAGTTTCGAATAAATAATTTGTATTTCGTTGACTATTGTTGTATTATTTAGTTCTACGTTTAATAATGCACCATATTTGTTAAATAAACACTTTTAAACTCTTGATAATATTATTTCATCATTTCACTGAAACATGTTAAGGATTTGTTCAACTCCTTTACTTTTATCAGGAAAATGACCTTGAAGAGACGCCATTTTAACATCTCCCATCAATTGATGAAATTCCTAATTCCATCATTTTCCTGCGACATATACATAAGGTTATAATCAACCGAAAAAAAATCAAGGGCTTTGGGGGAAGGGGTGGAATTCATCTGTAACTGAGTAGAAATCACTTATTAACGTTCATTGCATGCTTTAAAGCGACTTTTACCAGGAGGATGGTAGTGCCATCTGGTATGCACCACTCGAAATACGGGGATTTTGTAACTACTTTTCATCCATGCCTGGTACATTAAGAAATAGAATGACTTCAAATAAGTAGGGAATAAAAATATTAAAATAATTAATCTCCTATTATAAAAAAAAATTACGATATTTTTAAGGTGCCAACAATTTTAACACATTTTGTAAGAAATCAGAGCGCTTTATTAAAAAACAAATTATCACAACAAGCATTTGGATTGCAAAACGTTTCCAAGTGCATTCCATACATGCGACAGTAAAAGTGTTTAAGAAATAAATGTTATTGTTTTGTAATGGAAATTTTAAACTTTTAATGTGTGAACTCGTTTGATTAATTTTTTATATAAGTATTGAATACGTAATAAAACTTCTAATTTTAATTTCATGCGAAACAATATCTTTAATTGTAAAAATACATTTATATAAAAAGTTAATGTTTATATTTAAACACCTCTGCTGTAAGAGATGCAACCACTTAGAAGAAATGAAGATATACCTACAAATATAGAACGAAAAAGAAGGAAAGACAGTAAACGAATGACACACTAACTTGTAATAAAAACAGGAAGTTAGAGTCTCAAACCTGCCAAAAAAACTCACATTAAATCGTTTCCAATAAACTAAAATAAAATACCCGAGCTTTGAGTTGGGTGAATGAAAATCCTCCTATGGTGCTGTCTGGTATAATGAAATGGTATTATAGTAGAAAGCGCATAGGGACATTTGCTTTACTCTGGTCCACGATTCTTTTAAAAGCCAAAACAAAAAAACAGACGCCAACTTCGTTTCGGAGGATTACTTCATTGTTTACGTTCTCTTTGAGAAACACTTGTCTGGGGAACTTACGGAAGTGGTCATTAGCTACTAATCGAGACATTGTTTCCTCAGCGATCGAATTCTCGTTGAAATCGAGATTTTTAAAGGAACTCATTACAGGAACCTTGAGGGAAATCTTGTTTCTTCGCGTATTGGAAACGTTTGAACTCGTATAATGAAAGACGTCCAATAGAGCCGTGACCGTAACCATCAGGGAATCTTAATGGAACCCGAAAAGTTGGTAGATTGATAATGAGTTGGTTCTAGCCAGTAATGTCTTCCACTGCTATTCGAGAAATTTTGTTAAGATCAAAAAGTGATTTAGATTAATATCTGGCATTTGGGTTTGGGTTTTAGGAAAAGATCTCGATAATGAAAATACTTTGGACTGATTGAGAGTTTTTAATATTTCCAGATATGTTTACTTCTTTTCTGTCATATTTTGATTGATTTTTTTCTGTAAGATTTTATTATTCAAGTTCTGCTTTTTATGTAAAATTGTTTTTCTAATATCAATATAATGCAGATTTAAATGAAATAACGATATCACTTGAATAGTAAAAGGCAAAGAAAATGCATACTTTCAAATTATATTTCGGCTTAAGTCAGTATTTTCTTACAATTCATGATTGAATTACTTCTTTGTATGCAACTCGTAGGTTATATATACAGACAATATAATTATACACAAAAAGAAGTACGTGTGCTGAAAAAAAATAACAGTATAAAATAGGATAATTAAAGATAAAAAAAAAAATTAGGCGTTCAGGAAAATTATCAAGCAGTTAAAACTATTACTTTCAAAATTGGACAATATATTGTTATCTTCTAATTAACTATTAAATACTTGTTAATGTGTGTAATTTTTTTGTTGTCTTAGTGTACAAAATATATTCTCTGCTTTCTCATGAAAGTTTCCACTAGGTACTTTATCTAGAGTAAAGCAAGAAAAAGTCATTAGAGTATAAACTACAAGCTATATACTACATTTACTGTATTGTGTAACTGCTATTAATCTATTTTTTTTAATAAAATTCTTCACGCAATGTATATTTAAACTTAAAGAACCTTAAAACAAGCTTTAAAAGCTTATTCTAAGTTTCTTGGGGGAAAAATTGCTTTCTTTAAATCATATATTTTGTGATTTATTTTACGCAAATCATATTTTTTCTGATTTATATGCTTATGCGGTGTATAATAATGAATTTAGTACCAATTAATGTAACTTAAAAATGTTATAAATGAATAAAACAAAGAATAATTAATATTTATTGAGCAAGGAAAAATTCTTCTTGCTTCTAAAGACAAAAGTTTTGAATATTTATAAATCTTTCGATTTAAATGCTCCAATAGCTTACGTTGTGCGGAATAAATTATTTTGCAAAAAGATGAGAGGAATATTAACAGCTCTTATTAACTATAGAAGCTATTGGGACTCTTTTTGACATTATTATTTTTTTTTGTTTGAATAAACTGAAATGCGCATTTTTTATAATAAGTGAGTGTTTTTAAAACATTAAGAACTAATTCTCTAAGTTAATGTGATAAAGTGGTTCAAGAAAATTGGATGTATTTTATTACTGCTGTTAATCAAATAAATTCTTATTTTCGAAGAGACTCTTGCGAAGATTAAAGATAAAATGTGTGTGTGTTTTAAAAGGTTCAATAAGCGATGGGTGAGAAATATACTGTTATTAAGTTTACTTCTTACTATCGTGGGAGATGAAAAATTGCTCACACACACACACATTTTATTAAGTAAGAAATATGTTTCTTTTCTTAAACCTTAATATTTAGTTTTGCATTTTTTTTTTCATTAAGATGCTTCATTTTGCTAATATAAATGTTGCAAAAAGTGAGCATAAAATATTGCAGGAGGTCTTCACATTTACCATCAAGCTGATATTTCCGCCAAGTTAAACACAAAATCTATATTTATGAGATTCACCATAGGTCCATATTTCTATAGGCCAACTGTAGCTTTTCTAGTTAACCTATGCGTGACCAAATTTTTTTCCCTATCATTCTGAAAATCCTCATTTATCCTACTTTATAAATACATTTATACATTACAAGGTGGAAAATCAGTATAGAAAAAAAAGGTGGTTTTTTTTTTAAATTTTTTTAAATTCCATTTTTTTTTTTTTTTAATAATTCCTTCCTATTTTCACAACGCGATGAAGAAAAAAATAGTGCTCAGTTCAATAACCATAAATAAAAACCTACTTTAAATTCCTTGGTTAAGAAGAGCAGTAAAAAGATGGTTTTCTTTTTTTCTAGTGCAACAGAAGAACCTAGATTTTTTTTTTCTGACTAAAAAAAACTCCTCTTCAGATTTTTTTTCACTACAAAATATATTTCTGTCTTCTTTTAAATACTTAAAACGATAGATCCGGTCTAGTTCTTACTATAATTTAAATAAAAAGGTAAAGGTTCATTATAAATTCTTCGCCACAAATATCTGTTAACTACCGAATATATTTAGGGTGTTCTACAAGCATTCATTAATAAAGCAATTTCGCCTCAGAAATTATTGATTTTTTTTTCTCTTTTTGCATCGTTTTAGCTGTGAACTTTTTCTTTGAAATGAAGTTCAGCTTCAAGTATTTTACGCTCAGTAGTTATCGAAGTTTTCTCTTTAATTTGCATTTTTTGGCTGCAAAGTAAAATACTAAACTCATAAAGAAAAAATGGTTTCCTAGCATGAAATATGATTTTTTTTTACTTTGTTAAAAGATAGTTTTCAATTTGTACGTAGTAATATGTTCGACTTATAACTAGTATTAAAAAAAGTATTTTAAAAAATGAAGGGTTGTCATTTCTTTTAGACCTTTTCAAAATTTAGTCATTGTATTTTCTGGAATTAGCATAAAGAAAAATGTTAAATAAAACAATAAGTTCAAAACCGATATTAAGAAACAAGACGTTTCATTTATGAAGCAGGTTTTCTTATGTTATATAACTTGAGATTTCAATAATATGTAATATGGTGTATGTATTCGATAAATGTTTTACAAGCAATGAGGAAACTTATTAATATGAATTAATATTTAACTGATGTAGAAAGAACAATACACTTTTATTTGTATTTGAATATATATCGTTGAAAATATTTTTTTTCATTCCAGATTCATTCAGTGTTTCTTTTTACCTTTCTGGTAGAAGATTTGTTTGCTTCTATACTACAATATGAATGAGAACAAAAACTAAAAATATATATAAGAATGAATATATAAGAATTATCTCACACCCACACAATATTTTTTTTATATAATTGTACTAAAAAATATCATTATATTTTACAAAATCATAGACTTTGAGATAATATATAAGTAGCTGTGATTTAATCACAAAAGCTCACACAAAAAATTAAATTAAAAAATATTAGAATCTGAAAAACCAGCATCATAATGATTTTCGTTGTCTATTTTTATTACAAGAAGTCTAAGCAATTTTTTAAGAAATCTATCAAAACCAATCAGAGAAAACTTATGTAATAAATTGGCAATCCTAAGTTATTATATTAGTTTCATTTTGAAAGTTTTCATTTATAAACGATTTCAACTATGTAAAAAGGCTTGTGAATTTTTTTCTCAAAATCCAGAATCAGGATTGGAAAGTGTTCTGCATAAAACAAAAATGTATGCTATTAAGCTTTTTCCACTTAACAAATATAAATTCATACAGGGTAAAGTTAATTAATTTCATTTCAGCGAAATAAAATACAATAGTTAAGAAAATATATCTTGTAATAAGTTAAAGTATTAATTTGAAAAGCACCGGGGAAGAATTTTCAGGACCTTGCAGTTTAAGACTGTAAATATTTTGAGGGAAATCAAACGTTACGATTATGTTAAAACTAAATGTTTATGTAATCGAGCACAGATTTTAGAACTTGAAATAGTTATTGAGAACATTTGAGAAAAGTGTTAGGCATTAAATATTAAGAATAACCGTTTCTCAGGCTAAGTTTAACTCAGATTCCCCATCAAAGCATCATAAAATCTGTAAAGCTCTTTGATTCCTAAGATATTTCCAAAGATACATTTTGTAGGTGTTTAAGACCTTTAGCTACTTCAGTTGAGACTGTTGCTTTCAAGAAGAGGAATATCTCTTTCCAATCCCTATATATGAGTTATGCAGTTACTTCATTGGAATATTTACAAGTAAACCAAAAAAAATTTCAGTGTAATTGGAAGTTGACTAAAAATTTTAAATTACGGTATTTACTTGAATCTAAGCCTCATTATTTTTCCAATGTCAATGCTGCTGAAAATCGGGTGTGGCTTAGAATCGAAGGCAAAGTATTTGTTGGATGGGGGAAATTGAGTTCCCCCTCTTTCAAAAGGAGAAATGTAACAGTTCATTCTGGCCACTTGCATAGATGACTTATCCCATTCAGCAGTTCCTCCAGTATTTTAGTGAATCCAAAGCATCGTTGTCTCCTCTTATTTAAGAAATTTTTTTGCGTACTCTTTCTTTTAACCACCTAAACATCAAAGATATCGATAATAGAATCAAGACGAGTTTATTATGACGCAAGTATGAAAAAGGAGGTAATTTTATTTGAAGGAGATAACGGAAACAGAGCAGCAGCCACTGATCATTTGACAGGGATGAAAGAAATATACATCAATGGCGCAAACAAAATAATATAATTTTTACTTATGAATGTCCAACAGTCTTTCTAATTATTCTTTTACATTCTTTTAAAAAAAATGTTGCATAGCAAATGTAATGAATGGCACGAAAGACGACACCGAGTTGGAAAATGGCGAAGCCGGCACTTTTTCCAAAGTCAGCTGTGACAATTAAAGTTTCGATCAATTTTCAAAACATGATATTGGCAGTTGGAGTAATTATAGGTTCATGTATATATTTGAAAGTGTTTAATTCTGGTAAAATAAATTAATTATTAACTTCTTATTATTTTTCGTTATTTTTTTTTTAATTTTTTAAGTATCGGATATGGATAAAGCTTTTTACACATTTTTTTAAATTTTTTTTCTCAAAAACGTGTCGAGAATTGAGGGTGCAGCTTAGAATCGATAACAACATTTTTCCACAAAAATATGTTGCGAATTTGGGGTAATAATGGATTTATTATTAGTATTTTTTTCTATTTAATACTTGAAATGTAATCAATCTATTTTATAAAAAAAACTTTGATTTTTCATCTAATTTTTCAAATTAATTTATGCAATAAATATATAAAATTAACAATAAGTGTTCTAAGAATTTTTAGATTTGACTTCCTAGTAATTTCCTGCTGGTTCTCACTTCAGGACCTTTATTTAATATGACTTTTGAAATTGACTTAACATAATCGTTCGGGGAAATTTGTGGTACTTTATACTTTAAACTAACTACTTAAAACTAACTTGGGGTAACATATACTTTAAAAAACTAAAAAAAAATTTTTAAAAAAAATATTTTTTTTTAAGATTTACAACAAATTTAACTCGTTGAATAGAATATTATTCTAAGAATAAAACAAATATGGTGCTTAATTTTAAAAAAAAGTGTATGGATTGCCATTACCGTTAAATTCGGCGTATAACGCGAATTTTTAACACAAAAAATAAGAGCAAAATTTACGTGTGCGTTGTGTACGCTGGGTATAAAAATGATAATTTTCAAAATAAAAAAAAAGGAATGGCATAAGAAATTAGACTTATATATATATATATATCGAAATATTGTTTATTTAAAAGAAATGAGAAATATCTTATGAAAACTTTATAAAGCTGTAGTTCTAAAAGTATACCATTTTATCAAAGACCTGAGATAATACTTTGAATATACTACTTCAAAGCATTAAAGCATTCCTTACGTACATTTCTTGTTTCTTCGTAAAAAGGGGGCTCACGTTATACGATGAATATACTTAAAAATTGAAAATTCAGTATAAAAGTACAGTTGTGCATTATACGCCGCATTTTACGGTCTATGACAGGTCTGAGCATATTTTTACTTTTTCAGATCATACCTTTTAACCCTTTGTCTACCGCATTGTGATTCACTGCAGTTTTTTCTTGCAAGATTTTTTTTTTGGATCCCTAGATTGAAAACTAAGGGATATACATAAACAAAATACTCAACTTTGAGAAATTTAATCCGTTAGATTTAATTAATTAATTAAAGATATTCAACTGTAAAATTAATTATATACACTGTTCATTTAAAATAAATAGTCAAATCGTTTTCTAAGGTCTTCATTAACATACAAAAAAAATAAGACACTTAAATTTTGACATTAACTATTTTTTCGGTACAAAAATAATAATCTTCCCAATCCGCTGAAAACGCAATTTCTGCTATAAAACTATTCGCCTTCTCCGCTAAAATACTCATTATAGAACTCGTGCTGCCATATATCTTGAAAGAGTGGATTCAAAGAATATTCCTGCTAAGTATCGTCAGAATATTCGTAAAAATTAGTTATTCTGTGTAATTTTAAGATGAGTGGTATAAGTACCACATCGGTAGATAAAGGGTTAAAGAAAAAATACGAATTAAAAGTTATGAAACTAAGGATGTTTTCAATAATAGAGATAAACTAATGTCTCCAAAAATTTACGAAAAATTTAAAATTTTTTTAAGTACACAATTTTAAAATTACAAACTTAATTTTAAAAGATGGAATTTAACTATATTTTTTAAATAATCGATGTGTAAATCTGTAAATAGTAACTGGTAATGGTAATGAAATGGCGGTGAATAAGCTTAATGGTAAAGAATAAGCTTAATTGCAAAATAAGTGATAATATTGTTGCTACACGCTATTCTATTTATTAAATTACTTACTTGTGTTATTCCGAATCTGTTATAAAAAGTAAAACATAATTAAATTGTTAAAATGATAATCATTTTAGAATTTTAAAAATCGCTATAACATTGTAATTGAGCATTTTTAGCCCAGCTAAGTGCCTCTACATAATGCCGCTCCTGATTATCGTCTAGGAAGATGGAATATTTTAAACTCGTACCTGAAGGAAACGATAAAGGGAGTGTAGAATCTTAATGAGATAAGCCGGAAAACCAAGTCACATGAGCTTGGATAATGAGCCTTTAATGCTAAGTTTTGTAAGAGATTTTTCCTGCATGTAAAAATATTTTCAACAGAATTAAGTTTGCGGAAGCTTGCTTTGAATCAGTTTCACAACTCGTACTAACCAGTGACAGAATATTAAACTGTTCTTGAATTTTAAGTGTTAGAGAATTAAAATATTATCAATTAGGAGGAAATGATCCAAGGTCTTGAGAAGTATACGTCTTTTTTTTTTTTTTTACTTTTTAAAGAATTAACAGTGAGGAACTAAGGTATTATTTTTAGAGAAGTTTTAGTATAATTAAATATTAATCTTAAATAAAAATACAGATTAAATTTATATAATAACAATATTTCTATGTAAATTGTTTCATATAAGAAAATAATACCTGTATCATTAAAACTATTAATGTTTATAAAATTTAAAATGTGTAATTTATTTCAAAAATATAATTTAATAATATAACTACTTAATTTGATAAAATATTGAATCTATGATTTTATTAATATTAAACAACTTTACACTTTTTTTTAATTGAATTTCAGGCTTCTAATTTTTGAAAATTATTATTTTTAAAAAATTGTGCTATACTGTAACCAATGTAAAAGTTCATGTTGATATTATAATATATGCAAAAATTATTATTGTGTACTCTTTATCTTTCTCTCATTATGGAAATAATAGCATGAAATAATTATAGAATTAATATTTACAAAAAACTATATATACTAAAAATATATCATTCAATGAATCAAGTTTTTACATATATTTTCTGTAATTTCAATATATTTTTCACAATTACGTGAAGATTTTATTATAAAAGTGGAACACCACGGAAGACACTTTTCAGTACATTCAGAAAAAAAAGTAATTCATAGTTTTTAGACATTTAACTTTTACATTTGCTGTACCACATCTTTATTCCTCATTTATTTTGGCTACGGTACGACTGCTGTACCAATCAATTCAGATCGTGCCCTCCCCTCCCTTATTCTGGGAATCTCTTGGTACAAAAGTAGTACCCAAGCCTGATGAAGTAAATGAGAAAAATATTTGTGGTACAGCATATATACCGCTGAGTTTTAAAGGTTAAAACTCATTTCTCATATTTTACATTTTGCCAATAAAGAAGAAAATCTCATCAAAAAAGAAAAAGGACAATATATACGTGAAGAAAAACTAGAAAAGAAATCTCAATTCTATTTCCTTTTGCAAGGAAATCGAATTTATAATGTGGTTTTTTGATAGCTCAATAGCAAGATTTCCATTTGCCATTTGAACCCAGATTGAAATACAAATCTTTTGCTTTCAAAAAATTTTATCAGAATTTAAATCTGTCATGACTTTACATTTCTTCTTTTCCTATCGTCGCCGTTGGCTTTTTCGCATGGGGGTCAAACTGTCAAATGCATCTTCAATTCTCTTTTTCTATTTTCCCTTTCAGTACTCATTCGTTTTTCTCATATCTATATTTTAACCTTTTTTCTTAGTGATCTCAAATCATTGTCCAGTATCTTAAAATTGAAAGCAAAAAAGGAAAAAAAATGCTATGTCTAAAGCAAACACTCTGAAGACAAATGTGGACAGAAAATCTAACAAATCAGAACAATATTTCTTGAGACATAGTGACAAATCTTTCATGTCTCTTAGAGTGACATTGAAAGACAAATCTGTCATTGACAAATGATTCTTTTTCTCTTTCTGCAGCGCAGTAAATCAGGATTTGATTGATAACGCATCTGCTGTTTCCTTGTGTAAAGTAAAATCTTCCTGTGAATACTATTTGCATTGGATCAGTACTGAAATCATAGAAAATATTCGTATTAATCTGATAATTCGTTACTAATGATTTCCTTGGGAGACATTTCGGATTATAATTGATGGGTTCTCTTTGAGATAAAATATATCAAAGAAAGGTATTGGAACTTCATTGAAACATTCTTTTTATAAAGATGACGTGTAAAAATGAGGAAAAAAAACTGTTTTAAAAGGTATTATTGTATTAACAATTATCATTTAAAAAATGATTGATTAGGTAAATGACAGTGCAACTTTGGATAATATTTGAATAAATGAATATATTTCTCCTATGTATCTTCTTGAGATAATACCATGTACATCATTAAAATCTTTACTATGGAGCTCTTAAATGTTTTTCCAAGATTTCACATATTATTAAAAACTGTGGGTTTTTTTACTGTTTTAGGTGCAATAACATATTTAATTTCGTTTTTTGTTTGTAAGGACGTCAATTTATTATAGTGAATCTAAATTTTAATACGTTTAACTTCTTTATAGAACGGCAATAAATTTATTTAAGAAAATAAGTTTTGTTTCTGTGTTGCATGTTTCTTGGATGCAATTCCTTAAGCATGTTTGCAAATATTTTAAGGAAATGCTTATAAGGGAATTAAGATTTTTCTTTTGTAATATTTACTGCACATTTTCTACTTTTAACACTATACAAAATATATACAGGCATGCTTATTGTACAGAAGTGGCTTAAAATATTACCAAAAGTAATTCTCATAAATATTTTAATTGTGTAAATGAAAAATAATGTTTCAACATATATTACGCAAAATGAATATCTCAGTATTAGACAAGAAAATAAAAAGAAAAGGTAATCTATCAATCAATTCTAATCCTACTATAAAAAAATAGACATGAGAAAGGCTCATATATTAAATTTCTGCTTTTTAAAAGCTGTGAAATAATACAATATTTTACTTTTTATCTAGGCTAGGAAGAAAATTAGTAATTAAAATTAAATTACCCAGAAATAAATATTTTAAAGCTATAAATATTTACTAATAAGGTTATCTTTGTTTCTAAGCAATTTTGATTAAAAATATTCTCCCTTGAAATCTCCTTTTTAAGCCATCTTAAATGAGTTTGTAGTAAATCCAAGTCCCACCCATATTGCAAGTTTGTGCATGATCATTTATTTGTTAACTAAGTATTGAATAAAAATTCAAAACTTTCATTGAAATTTAAAATACTAATTTTTCTTGTTTTCTTACTTTTTCGACTTTACAATAAAATATATTTACTATATGCATAGCATAATTCTCGATATAATCTTTACAAAAGTCCCTTTGAACTTTAGTTGTAACAATTAACTGACAAATTAATTAATAATTCAGTATCTGAATTGTAAAAAAAATACTTTTTCATCAGATAATTAAGTTTTTCTAATGTCAGAAACTTTTGTGGATTGTTAAATGACAGAGGTAAATGGGCATGTTTGAGCAATTTTCAACAGCTGGTAAAATGACAAAGTATTAAGTCCAGATACCTTTTAAAATTGAAAAAATATTATTTTCATTGTTTCCATAATATATCTTCTCCAGCCAAACATGCTTCCAAGGATCTTATATATGAACCATAAATCTTTTTCAGATATTTTGTTTTTTTGTTTTGTTTATTTAAAAAAAGTTTCTCAAAAAATATATCTGTCAATATTGTTCATTTTTTCAAGAATTTTTTTTTTTTTTTGCATATTGAACTGAAAGAAAAAATAATTTCTATCGCTTGAACAACAAATCATAAAATATACATGCATCTTTTAATTTTTTTATTATATCCCATTCCTATGGCCCAAAAAGCATTTAATATTGGAGAATAAATAAAACTAATTTTTACTTCTAAAATAACATCGGAACTATACACATAGCGATTTGTTTCACTAAATACTGAAGCCTATTTTTACAAAAAAAAAATCATTTTCTTGCCTGCCTTCATAATATATAATTCTTAATATATCGCTTTAACTTACAATTCCTCTTTTTTTTTACGTTTTTAGAGGGAAAAAACAGATTTAGTAGATATCATTAAATGCTGAAATATGACCTAGCTTTAAAATGGCAATTTATAACATTCTACTTTACTCAAAAATAATTAAATCCTTTCCCTCTCATATTAAATTTGCGTGCTAAGTTTAATTGATGTGAACTTTGGATAATAGGTTTTGATTTATAAATGCTTTCACTGTTTCTGTATGGCACATCTGATACCTTTCTATTATATCCACACAAAAAAATTCCGGATTGAATGTATCCACTTTATCTACGAAATAGATTAAGAGTATCCTAGTTTCTGAGTGGGTATTCTTTAAATTAGATTCTTAATTAAGCACTTTTTTTTAGTTTTGAAAGAATTAGTTCCCTCTGATAACTTTAAATGTGAAAGAGTTTATCAGGCGCGGTATTAACTACGGTACTGGTAAAAATCAAAGTTCATGATATTTCATTTAAAAGTAAAAACGTTCCTCTGTTTCAATGTTTAAATACATTTTTACCATATATTTTGAAATAAATCGGAATAATGGATAATATTTAGAAGCAAAATATTTCTCTAAATTCCTTGTTTTTAAAGTATGTACTAAGATTTAATTAAATTCATTAAAAACTTTAAATTTGAACATTTTTTTCAATTTTAAATTAAACTCTTGATTAATTTTTAAAGTAACATGTTAAGAATTTAAGTGGCATGTTACATTAATTAAGTTATCCGAAATGAAATAAAATTCGCAGAAGAAGAAATCTGCAGCTCTAAAAATGTTTTTAATTTAAGTTTCTGTATCAAAAATAATTGATTTTTATAGCAAGGAAATTGAAGATTTAACAAGACTTCTTAAATTCCCTGGACAGAAAAAAATCAAACCATTTCATCTATAAGTATTCCAACGGAAAAAAAAAATTTATAATGTGAAAGCATTTTAATGAACGTATAAATCACATTTTTCCGTCACGTTATTTTACGTTTATTGTTTTATAAGAAAATTTCATGCAATATATATATATATATATATATATATATTGTTCAGTGATTTTGTTAAATATATATTAATTGGAGAATTATATTTGAAAATTTAAAACTTAAATATCAAAACTAATAAAATATCCAAAGTTTTAGTGATTTTAATATTATAAACTTGCATATATTTTAAGGTATCCAACTACTTTCAGTACCGTGATTTCTTAAAACGCATATAAATCAGTGTTTCTCAAACTTCCATTATTTGCGACTCAATTTTCAATCATAATTTTTGTCGCGCCCCCTTCCATACAATAACAATGTATTGAAATCAATAATAATGAACTTTGACGCTAAAACTACAATATGACTTTAATTGTAACCCGTACAAATTATCAAGATAAGTATTAAATTTTGTTTATAATTTTATATATGGCAAGCCCATGAGTCACTTTTAATTATCAAACTTGTTCTTAACTTAGTATTGTTAAATTAATTACCAAACACATTATGCAGTACTGATACATTAATTATTGTATTATATCAATGCAAATATGTATTTTAGTTTTCATGTCAGAATGTATTTTGTTTTACTTCCTTAAAGTAAATAAATAATATTTTTAAATAATATTTTATTTTTGACTTTTCGATATTCTTGTAC
>BMAV01024661.1:101691-144761 GCA_019973955.1 Trichonephila inaurata madagascariensis | reverse complement strand
AAAAAAAAAAATTCAAAAGTTATAATACACACGCATGATTGTGCGTAACACTCATCAGAGTTGGAAGGTATGAAATAACGGTTGCCAAATAGAACCAAAAAAGTAGGTTAATAGGGAATATGGTACCCTCTTACAAATATTCAGGCTAAGCACCGTGATTTTATACTGGAATAAAGAGACTTTAGGAGTTCCTTTTACAGTTGATTCCACTCGTTCAGAAACTCTGTTTATAGGCCTTGGATGGTTCTCGGAAGGTGGGGGGAAGGATTGAAAGTTGCAATTGCCCTCCCCAGAGCGCCCCAGATATGTTGTATAGGGTTGAGGTCTGGAAATCTGTCTGAGAAATCCGTTCGATGAATGTCCTCACTTTCCAGAAACTCTTCGACGATAAAAACTCTATGTGGCACTACGTAATGAAATCAGGGCCAACTGTACATTTGAAAACATAGGACTACAAGACCTCATCCCTATACCTCACAACAGTCCCATTGCCTCTTTCATAGACATGGAGGTGTATGAGGTGATCCAACGTGATGTCTGCTCAGACCATCAAGCCTCCAATGCCACAATGGTATATATCTAGGACATTGGAACGTAGGTTGTGGTTCCCTGGTTTTCTCCATATGATGGTACAACAAGAATCACTGGTTAGATGACCACATCATTGATGATAATGGTCACACTTTGATCTATGCTCCAATCTGAATTATATCTGCACAGTTTTAAGCGGACACTTCTGTTCGCAGAACTCAGTGTGATGCAAACAACAGATCTTCATGAAAATAACCCTCTCTCATGAAATATTCTGGAAAAAGTCACCTTTGAAACTCGGGTTCCTGTGACCACATAGAACTCCCAAGAGAGACGAGAAGCTGTAGCATCCCTGTTACTCCTTGCTATAAAGGGCAAATGACAATCTGTTCTGGCCATCTTGGCTCTTGTATGACCTTTACCAGGCATTCTTTCAACTCATCCGGAATCCTGAAACTGTTTCTATGAGTTAAACACGACTTTTGTTGCTAAATTTAATTCTCTACAAATCAGGATTTAAGACAATCTGTCCTTCTTCTCGCCTACCCACAATTCACCACCTTATTAAAACCTCTAAACTTTGTGGGTTACTCATTTTTACTGTTTGAATTTTAACTTTAATGTTTGAATATTGAAACCAAGAAATTTTGAGAAGTATGCAAAGAATGAAATGCGGATTTTGGCACTTGCCTTTATAAATTCTGTTCCTTGACTAGATTCACCTCCCCCCTCACATATACACTTACATTTGCATCTTTGTTTCGAAGCAGTATTTTTACATTTCATTCAACTCTTTTTATGAAATTCAACAAAATATGCAAATTTTCATATATATATATAGATATATATATATATATTTAAATTTTTAAATATTTTGTTGAATATATATATATATATATAAACAAGGTGTATCAGGATTATTGGGACAAACTTCATGGAGAGGTAGGGGACATCACAAGAATTCAGATTCGCACAGCAACCTATGGTCGGAAACGTCCTTGTTTGACACTAAATGGCGTTGTTCACAAAAGAATTGGCGGAAACAGAAATGCATTATCGCAGTCATTTGAGCTGTCATCGCCCTCAGAGGAGTATGAAAAGTTTTACGAACACCGAGGTGGCAGATATGTACCTAATTCTCGTATTAGCAGAAGTAAATGCAAGAACAGCAGAAAGATTGTATCGCGAAGGGCACATATACACACTATAACAAAAAAAGGACTTACCAAGAAAGAGTTGTTCGATTGTAATGAAATTTCGTATGCAAAGACATTTGTACCTAACTTGCAAATTATTAATATCTGGTGTCCAATGAAGGAATAGCGGGTGCTACAACGCATCGGAACTGCGCACTCAACAGGTGTCGAAAAGAAGCGATTCTCAATCTGATGGTCAAAATTTCTGTCTCATTGCGATTTAGGATACCTTTCAGCAACTGAGAAAAAGGCCTCGCAGCAGGATTCGAGCTAATTACGAGCAATCGACAGAGTTTGAAAGGGGTCGTATCATTGGAATGAAAGAGGCAGGTTGGGCAAATAGGAGTATCGCCGGTTATAAGGGTCGAAACGATGCGGCCGTTAGAAGATGCTGGCAAGAATGGGTGGACAGTGGCAGATTTCAGCGTCATGATGGTAGCGGTTGACCTAGAGCCTTAGCAGATCACGAGGACAGATTGATTGTCAGATCAGCTGTCACAGCACCTGATTCATCATAATCACCCTCAGACTGTGACCCGCAAGCGAGTGTCCTCCATGATCATTCACAGACGGTTGATAGAGCAAAATTTACGCTCGTACCGACTGCTACGTTAAGTGCCAATCACGCCTGCATACTGTCGAGCCAGATTACAGTGGTGCTTGGCTCGATCAGGTTGGAATCATGCTGACTGGGGACGTATAGTGTTTAGAGACGAATTTCGCTTCCAATGGTGTCCTGACTATCACCGAATACGTGTCTGGAGACGCGTAGGTCAGTGTGCCGATCCTGCTTTCATTATTGCACGCCACACTGGCCCACAACCAGGAGTTATGGTCTGGGGTGCCATTTCTTTTCTCAGACGGACCGCTTTGGTCATCATTAGAGGCACACTTACAGCACAGTGGTACGTGGATGACTTTCTGAGAACTGTTTTGCTGCTGTTCCTTTTGCAGTATCCTGGTCTTATATTTCAGCAAGTTAATGCAAGACCACATACGGAACGTGTTGCTATGTACTGTCTTACATACAGCTTGTCAAACTCTTCTTTGACACCATCCAGATCACCAGATATCTCTCCAATCGAGCATATCTGGGATATGAAGGGAAGGAAACTGCGTCTACCGGGAAATGTCGATCACCTGGCCCAACAATTGGAGCAAATTCGCACGTCATGTGGCAGCTTGCATCCAGGCTAGAGGTGGGTCAACACCTTATTTGGCTGGTTGCTTTGCAACTACGTAACTCTTAAATAAATCATTCAATTTTTCTGAAATTTCAATCATTTTCTATTCTGTTAATAGTCTTTCTACCCACCAATTTTTGTCTCTGTCGAATAATTCTTTCTTGGTGCATCGTTGTTGTTTTTTTTGTTATAGAGTGTATATAAATATAACGATTAAAATGTCAACACCAGAAAAGAAAACAAATAATAAAACCATGCTTATTGTTCATATACATCATAGTAAAACGTATAAATGCACTAAATTTAATTACATAAATGTATATTATGTACATATATCCATTTCAAAAAACTTATACAATTCATCTGTCATCACTTTTTTTCTTGGTTTTCGAAAAAATCATCCAACGTGTATAAAAAGAGAATATTCAAATATAAACAGCGAGGAGTTATTGGCATGTCAATGTTCTTCAATTTGCCATTTGCTTCATTATAATTTATCATCGTCTGATAGACATAATTTGTAACACTAAGTTTATGTCTGCTAAGAGTTGGCAAGATTTTACTTACATTTCCAATGCTCATTTTCATTTAAAAGTAATAACTTATTTTTTTTTACAAAATTATTATTAATTTTATTGAATATAATTTAATTGAAAGTCATTTCATTTCAGGCTCTCTATTTTCTTTAAAATATTACACTATGCTTCTTCATACACGAACTTGATATTTAAACTTTTTATACTTGTATTTCTTGGCAAGAAATTGCTACAATGTCAGAGTCTTTCTATGTACTCTTACTTTTAAACTTCTGTGATCTTATTCAAAGGGGTTGTGGAGAGAAACAAAATATGAGACAATGAAAGATGTTAATGTTCTTTTCTGAAGTTAATGAATCTATATCTCTGACGTAAAAGGAGCTTTTCTTCCGGTAATTCCCTTTGAATCTACCATTTGTCTTCTTCATTGAAGACATATGAAATTCCTCTTATTTTAGTTTCTAAATTTTATTTTTGATCTTAAAAGTCGCAAGAGGAAGTCAAGCGCGATATTTTTTGATGAAAAATGTAATTGATGCAAAAGGAAGGAGTTTTTATTTTTGTAAAAGCTGCCTCTTTATGGATAATAACTTGAATTTTTTTAGTATTATGCTTCCTATATTTATAGTTCTTCTTACGATGTTTTTGGAAGTATGCAATGCAAGACAGCAAACTAATCGCAAAAGTTTTAGCTCTGTATATTTTAATGAGATTTCAAAGCTTGCTGAAATAATGTGATTCTTTTTACTTGGAGAAATGGAAAAGTTCAAACATGTTTTTTCACAGAAATTTTAATTATTAGTTTCCTATATTGTTTGATTTTTTATGAACCACATTACAAAATTTAGGTTTCAGAAAAGGTACCGTAGATTTATTAAATTTTTCCTAGTTAAAGCGTCAAGTTATGAATTAAAATTAGAAGAAACTTAGTACACCCCTTTGGAATGAAACTGTTTTAAAGAGACTCGATATATTATTCTTAAATGCAAAATAATAGTATTCATCATGTTAATATTTTACCTGATCTATTTTAAGGTAACTACTCTGCGTAAATTTTAATTAGACTTTTACTAATTGTGTTGAATGCTTTAACGCTTTCTCATCTAAATAAAGTATTAGATATTATTTAAACTCATCTTATCTGTTAGAAGACTTGTAAAAACAAGAAAGAAATTCATATGTAAATTATGTAACATAAAGTAAAGTAATAAAAATATCGCCCTGAAACTAAATTAAATGCTATCTTCCTGAAATAAAACTTCTGGAACTTCGTTTCATTGAAAATTAGAAAACTAACAGAAATTTCTAAGTAGGTATTTGATATTTCTTCTTTTAAGATACATGATACAGAATCCTGCAAAGAAAAACTAAATTTCATAAAAATATCTTTCTTAAATTTTCATATTTTAACTATTGAAAGATGTTTTCAACAAAATGAAGCAGCAAATGTATTCAACAAAATGAAGTAACAAATGTATTCAACAAAATGAAGTAACAAATGTATTCAACAAAGCGAAGCAACAAATGTATTCAACAAAATGAAGTAACAAATGTATTCAACAAAGCGAAGCAACAAATGTATTCAACAAAATGGAGCAACAAATGTATTCAAAAATGTATCATATATTTTTATGAATTTGAAAAATATATGATATATCTTTGTCTTAAAGTCTTCATTTTATATTACTTGTAATTAAAGAAGCATTCCCTTAAATCGCAAGGAATTTACTTATATTCAATATATATCTTTATTTTAAGAGTCAATAAACTTATTTTTTAAGTATTATTTATTTTCTGGGATTTGACATTCACATAAAAAGCATATCCTTTACTTATAAACATACGCTTCTTCCAAATCTCTCATTTCACTATAAATCTTTAAAAATTAAACAATACATTCTTGTAAGTTTCAATAGATTGCGTTTTTTAAAGCAAACTGCTTAGTTTAATCCCAGTTGAAAACTACTGGAAAATTCTCAAGAACTGACTAAAATAAACCTACTCCGCTTTTGAATACCTCTTACAAAAGGTGTGAAAAAGCTAGTATTAGGCCTTAAAAGTTCTTTTCAAAGAACTGAGCCTAAGTCTTTTCTTTAAACGTATATCGCCTATTTTCCACGTCCGGTACTAAAAATACTCACATCATTCGCGAAAAAGAGGAATTCAAAAAAGAAAACGTCTAAAGTAGAAAAGTACTTGCATAGCTTACTTCTGCAAAGAGACTTGAACAGTAGAAGAAAGAAATATTTTTTCCCCGGAGTTAACCTGGACCCCTCCAAGCGGTTTTTAAGAGTTTACTTTATGCAATCGGCAGATGCGCTTTCCATTGAATGTTTCGTTTACAGATCTCATTTATTCAAAGTGACAGTTCGTTTGAAAAACGTAGGGGCATCATCCCCTCAATGCCCCCAAGCTTTGATATACGACATCGATACGCTGGATGAAAATAAAGCCTGTTCTCTCTCCTGCTTTCGTCCAAGCCATAGACTAAGCAGAAATTGGACACGTTAAAAGTAGAAAAAATTACTTGTAAGATAAAATTCATTCAATACAATTAAAATATTCATGTTGATTATATACTGTGAATAAGGTTTGTAACGTCTTGAAGTCAAAACAGGTATAAAAATAGCCTGAGAAATGAAATTCACAAAATTGTGACTTTTTTTTTAGAAATTAAAATCTTTCCTGCTTGCGAAAGTTATGCTATATGTATCGAAAAAGTTATAACGTTTATGTTTCTGCTTAAGCTTTTCATAAAAAAATTTAACTTGATTTCGAGTTAAAATGGTGAAGAAAACAGGACAAGCAAAAATAAATTCTTAAAAAAATCTAGTTTAGGGACCAATATAGATAAAAAGATTTCCATATAGAAGATATTATAATATAGATTTATTTACTCGGAATATATATATATATATATATAACAGATGAGGTTGTGACAAATGAAGTGGTTTGAAGGTGGTTTTAATCTTCATTTTATTCTTTAGATAGAAGCACACATATAACACAGGTAACATAAAGAACTATTTACAAAAGACGAAGGACAAGAATGCATCCACATAGTAGTTTCAATAAGCAGCTGGAATTTACCATGAAATTGGGAGTATTTATACCAAGCGGTAACCAGAAGTTCAAAAACTTACGTGACTTTTGAAGACGTCTTTCCTGATTGCCCCAGATAATCGGATGATGATGTCTTATGTAATCTTACTTTAAATACACTGACGCTTTAATTTTGAAGAAATAAATTTACGATTACATCCCGTTAGGCGGTTAAGCTAACAGTTCATTATTTACGTGAGAGTCCTGAAGGGTCAGGACCATCGAAAATGAAATTAAAGAGAATTATGACACACATATATATAAAGCTATTTTTGTGTCATTATATTTTTCAAAATAAGATGGCGAATATCTTAGTTGGTAACATCAAAATAGTTTAACCCCACTTTTTGGTCCTAAGTCCAAGATAGCATTTTGTTAATTTATAAATTTTGAATATCTAAATCTAATTTTAAAACTTTGTTATAGTTATTTTTATTTTTGTCATTGAGATTTTGAATGGGAATTTTGTGTTTTGAGACTATTAATTTCCCATTTTTGCTTTTCTAAGGAATTTGCGTTTCATCTATAAGTATTTAAATATATATATATATATATATATATATATATATATTACCCGTATGAATAATTTCATATTTATGATCAAACGAGTTCTAGTGTCTTAATGATATATTGATAAGAAGCCATCATGTAACATTATTTGTAAGTGACTTTCCATCCAAAACACAAAACAACCAAGATATTTCCTTTAACCCACTTCTAAATAAAAATATTTATTTTATATAAACATTGGAATAATATATTTTATTATAATCCTAAGTATGCTTTAAGAAGCAAACAATATTGATCGCGAAGAGAAGGATGTTAGAATTAATTCTTTTTTTTTTAATTTAAGTTATGTGTGTTTACTGGTGTTAATTTAGATTCTAACGATTGAAAAAAAGATATAAAATTGAATTAATTCTGTACCTGATCAAATATTAATCTTAAAATAACTTCCGTGAGATTCATTCGAAAGCTTGAAGATTGATTAGTTTGCTTGATGAAAAGCATGTGTTCAGAAAGAAACAAATATTTGCCTTCTTTTATATTTGCAGACATACATTTTGAACAATTTTTTTTTTTTTTGACTGCACATCAGTACTTCTTTATGGTATTGTCAATTTATTGATTCTTTATAAGTTTGTTGAAAATATTTTTATCAAGTCAAAAATTACTTCACAAAAATAGCTACTTAGTAAAATACATAGTTTATCTTTGTAATGTATACATAATTCTGAGCTACAATTGAACCGCACTATAATTTTTACTTTCGTCAATTACTCTCTCGAAGTTTATATAGTGCATTGAGAAGTTATGTAAAGTTTATGTGTATGCATTATCTTACAAAAATCTTTCTCTTTTCTTTTTCTTCTGAATGTGTATTCATTTGCTTGATTCTTTTTTCTTCCTCCTTTTTATCAACTAATTAGTTGGTTAATGACATTAACCATACGTTACATTAAAGCACATTAAATAAGAAATTTACGCGTTGTGTACCTTTTTTACTGAAATATGAGCGAAAGAAAATTTAGCACAAGATGATATCTCTCATCAGAAAAAACATTAAATAATAATGTTAATTGTTTAACACTTAATTGTTTTTTTTTCTTGTGAATATAGTACCTCCATTTTTAAAATTAAATCTGAGTGTTGATTTATTTATTCAAATATACTTTGAATAATAGTAAATTGTATTATGAAAAACAAACTGTATGATACATTATTGAATGTTTACAGGAACAATAATATTTTTTTTAAAAAAAATTATGCTCATTTTCAAGTATTGAGAACAATTTGTGTTCAAGTTTAAAACCTAAGTGCACGTATTTTTTTTTTTTTTTTTTGTAATGCGATGAAATATAGTGGATTACTTATACATTTAAAAAATAGTTAAATTTTCATATGAATGAAAACTTGTTCCTGTTGAATTATTGCATTAAAGTATAAAATAATTTTAGAAGAAATGCACAAAAGTACAATTTCCATTTTATATTTCGGAATAGCTATGTGCATGCAAAGTGAAAATAATAATCAGTCAAATTTCTTTCTCTGATTTATTACTCTCTTAAAGCTTTTTTTTCAATTAATAAACAAAAATTATCACATCCAAATTGTCAAAATCGTAGTAAAGCATGACATTTTCTAAATCAAGTATATCACACTCACACATTTAAATTTGATTTATCGTTTAATATATATCATACTATAAATTCATCACCTTTTAAATTCTATCGAAAATATGGATTCGTAAGAAATACAACTGGGAAGCTCGAAACCAGTCATACATCAATAAGATGAAAAAATAAATTCCTTCCACTGAAAAATGAAATTTATAAAAAAATAAGTACTATTATGTACTTATCCATAAGTCTAAATATAAAGTAAAATGGAATTTATGTATCAAACTGTACATAAATCTTTTAAATTAAAGAAGATGAATAAGTAGTAAAAAAGGCTCTTTTTTGATACAATACACAAATACTTCAGTTCAAATTACATGACGGAAGAGACTTTTTCTTATTGTCAAGCAGATCCTTTTCCACTAGAATTTTCAAATATATAGTTTTGAAATATCTGAAAACCTATAGTACATCAATTCAATTGCAGAAGTAGCAAACAAAAATTACAAAATTGTCTCTTCGAATCCTAAGTATTACAGTGAATAGCATATCAATCGAAAGTCCAAAGAAGTTCATTTTGAATTAAAATTTAGATAAACACAGGAACGAGGTGATAGTTTTAGATGTAGCTTCAGACTGTATTTTCCTACTGAAGTATAATATTTAAGAATAAGAAAAATAGAATTTTGTGTGTGTTTATATTTAAAAAAATGAACATTTTCAAACACAATATGTCTGAGATTACCGCGCATATTCATTTCGCCACACAACTTACTTAGTTTTGCGTTTAAATTTTATCTTCCTGAGTATCTTAAATGATTCATCTATGAAACTAACTCATCACATATTTTCCCTTATATAAAAATAGGTTTATTCTATAAAAATGCATGTTGAGTTCAAATGAAATGAAAACTCTCATGATACCAGTATTTATTATATATTTTGACAACTGAAGAATTTAAAAGAATAAATCTTCAAAATTGCTTCTCTTTAAATTTAAATACAATTATATGTGCGAATATTATTTAGATTCGATAGGAAAAAGAATCAAAAGTTCCTAAAACTTTTCAAATTTAAATGGATTTTGCTAGAATTATGAAAAAAAATGAAAGGTACTTAAAATATAAGTGATGCAGTAAGAACAAGCTATGAGGTATTTTTCACAAGCTGACTTTCAAAGTAAATTAACTGTAAGTGTTTTAAATGCTTCATCCCCTTAAGTGCCACCAGCGTATAAATCTGTCTCTCTCCACCGGTGCGTTATGTACCCTGGACGTATATATCCGTCCTTCCGATATACGATAAGATTTCCTTATCTTTGGGTGGCTATCAGTTAAACTCTTCCGAAGACTTTGGAATGCAATAAAATGACATTGACAGTGCTTGCGTAGGATTTACTAATTTCAGAGAAAAAGTATTGCGTATTTGTGTCTTTTATTTTCCCCACAATATACTGCATACGCGCACCTACATGAAAAACGGTGACATTGATAAACGAATAACTCAATTTTTAATCAGGAGTTAAGGGGTTAATGGGAAAGTGATATAATTTCTCTAAGTCAGAACTTACTTATCTAAGAATATAAATGATAAAATTACGATTTCTTACACACATATCAAATAAAGCTTTTCAGAATTAAAAGAATACTGTAAGAGAAATCCTTATATTTTTAGCACCTCTATTTGCTAAACTAGAAAATTCTGATGAATTTCAAACAATTTTTGCAAGTTGTATAATACTTTATTACAGAAAAGTGCTTAACTTTGATTATATAAATACTGAACTTACAACGAATTATTTTATCGTAGCCTTCAAAATAAATTTGGATGTGATTGCTTTAATGTGACTATACTTTTTCGGTGTAGTAAATTTTGGTGGTTTGCATAAAACTTTGATGACTAAAAAGTTTTGGTGATGAACAGATTTGTTTTTATGGTGTGTTCGATTTTCCAGAGACATTGTTGAGTTTCTCCTGATTTAACAAAAAACTATTAATTAAATTTTAAACGTATTTTGGAAAAATAAATCACATTTTAATCATCAGAACATTTACTACTTTTCAAAAACTATGACGATACAGTATACTAATTCCAACTGCATCTAAAACCTTCGGTTTGAATGTAACTCATTGAATTGATGGAGAAAGTTTCTATGATTCATATGTTAGCTTAACCCTTTACCACATTATTTCTTTCTGGCGATGGTACATTAAAAGGTTTTTATGGACGATATTGATTTTAAAAAAGGAATTAACTTAGCTTAGTTTTTATTTTTAAGACTCCATCATTTAGGGGGAATATGTTTATTAGAACCCACTGTGTGCAATTGAAAGGCATTTACCTTTCGTTTCCTTTTACACACACACATCTCCCCATATGAAATTTCTTAAGTATGTTTTGTAAATACTACAATCTTCAAAAGGAATAGTGAATCAAAAATGTTTTTTATTCATAGATGATGCTGATGAAATTCAGAATTACTACATATTACTTCCCATGAATTTTATGAAAACGGAGATCACAGTACACTGTAAACACAACAAATTTGTGAAATATGTTTATAAATACTACAGTATGTAAAATGAATTGTAAATTAGGTAGATGAAGATGACTGATAAAGACATTGGATTGAGGAGTTAGATGATAAGTATATTTACCACGGCTAGGTAAATGGGTTAACTCTTTATAAGCTCTAAGGCTAAAAGTCACAAATTAAGGATTGTAGATTGTAGTAAAATTTAGTATGTCTATTCAGCAGGCAAAAAAATTAATTTTGAGGGCTATTAGCTTAACAAATGGAGTTCTACAAAACTACAACTGAGACTCAGGATGTTTGGTAAAAGAGAAATCACAATTCTAAGATATAACTTCCATTCTTATCCGATACCATCTACTCACTTTTATTGAAAAAAGCCTTGAATAAAAGCTAAAATACATTTTAAGAATATTCTCCATTTGAGAAAATACTTGTGTATTTGGGCAAACAAATACAGATAGTCTAATCAAAGAATTACATAACATTTGAGTTTGAAGGAGACTACCATTGAAAGATAAAGAAAGGGATTGCTAAATCAAGGCAGAACGCCGAGACAAGTGAGGGACCTAGAAAAATTATTGAACATGATAACATGCAGGTTCTCTCAGAATCTGAAACGCCATTATTAGTGAACTGACATGTAACCGAGGCACCAGTGAAAGTAACGTTGATATGAGACTCAGAAAGTGGAGCCTAAACTCACGAATCTTATTGTGTGGAATACCTCATATCTTCACTCACCAATAAGCGCTTGTGCAAAGACGTCATCTCGCCCATCAACTAAAATCTCATTAGTAGGAATACAATTGCTTCTAATGATGAGTTCCTCAGAAGATTAAACCTCAATTAGCAGTGAAAACTGTCTGGAGAAATTGAGGATAACGATGGAGATTAATACTTGTTGCCCATCAAGCAGCAGCTCAACTACCGAGAATAGTTGTCTAGGATTATACTTCATTTGGAACTCAACCGTTTGATTGTAACCATAATAACTTTGTAGCACAGTAATGTGACAGGAATTTAAAGCTAATTGTGTTTTCTTACAATTATTTCTGATGATTATCTTTGTTACTGTCAAACATTTCCCAGGTCAATTAAATCAGCAGAGAGCTTCTATCGGAAAATTATATCAGAAAATAAGAGTATATATTGAGGAAAGGCTTTTGACTACACGGCTAGATTTCGTGGATATAGCTCAACAACTAGAAAGGGTACGGCAAAAGATCCACAACTCTACATCAATCCAAGCTTGATAACTGCTTGTAAGGCCAGAGATGGTTCAATGCCTTGTTGATTATTTAGAGGTATATATATATATATATATATATATATCTTACTATGTATTCTAAATAAAACATTCAATTCTTCGGAAGTTTAAAATGCTTCCTTTTCTATACAAATACATCATTACATATATTTCTGTTCCATTCGGATAACTCCTTCTTGTTACGTTGTTATTTTTTCCTTTAAAGTTTATACCTAAAGTAAATCCTGTGTTTCTTACAGTTATAGAAACATGCATTTGTATATAATATGTGGATAAAATTAATAAACCTGCTTCATTCTAATATTCAATCTATCTTTTAGCTTTATGTGTTTCTATTATCCATTCTTATATCATTTAAGATCCCGCCATGATATGATTCTACAAATAATACAGTTATGCCTCACTGGATACCTCAGATATTCCACATATACCATAACTTTGTGGTGTCCATTGTTATTTAAAGCGTATCCCAGTCATTTGCAGGATCACAACTGTATCAAATCCTAAAAGGACGAGCCAGCCAGTTGGTTAGAGATGGTTTTAGTAGCCATTGTTGAACTGCTGACAATAGAGAATTTCACGCTCTTGTAATTATCGTAGTTTGTGAACATATGCACTGTGCTCCTACCATCGGACAAGAGCTTAATCGTAATTATTATTCACATTTCTGTCTCTCATCAACTGAGTGAGAGGATCATCAAAGTTAGTTTAGTAAATGATGGAACACTAGGAGTGAGTCACATTGAACTATGTAGTGAATTATGCAATATGTTTTAATTAAAGCTGCTGAAGAACCAAACATTTCATATGAAGAATTATTACCAAGCAATTTCCAAATACAATCTACTAGAGAATTGGAGAGATTAGTTTGAAATTGAAGTGTTTTCAAAGATATCTCAATACACTAACACATATTTACTAAGCAGTGACTCCTATGATGATGTGTAAGAAATCATTAGAGAGAGGGGGTGAAAAAGGTATTTTTATAGCTAAAACGAATTAATTGTTTGCTTTATCAATGATCAATCATTTCGAAAACTGAACAAGGAATAATACAACGTTTATATACAATTTCCAGCAGGAATGTTAAGAATAAGATTTGTTATTTGCTGGTACATATAATGCAGTAGGGGTTTTTATCAAAAAAAAAATCATTTAGGTTGTTTTTCTGTTTTTAAAAATAATAAAAAAGGTATATTGAAAATTTTCATTAAATGCGAATCCACAGAAACTCAATGTGGTTTAGGAGTGTAGTTTATTTAAGCTTCTTGATGATATTCTTAACTCCGGATACTGAAATTGTAGATGATTCTTCATAAGTCATAAAATTCACATTTTATAGCAGTTCTTATACATATCGTTATGTATACCATTAATATAATAAACGGAATTTCTCTTATTTATACATGAAATCCTACTATATAGAGATGAATATGCTCAAGTGCAAAATTTTCGTGCAACTTCATCTATATATCTACATCTAAATCTTATAAATGTAAATTTTTGGCAAATCTCTGCGGTAAAATATTTTATCTTCCCGGGTTTTCTTTAATGAGATGCAAACTTAGGAAATATGTTCAGTGATTCAGAAAAAGATATACTTAATCGAAAATATAAATTACAGTATGCGTAAGTGGAAATCATATAATATCTAGCATTAATGATTTCATACATTTCGTAAAAAAATTTTAATTAATTTTTTACAAAATTTAAAAGCCTTTGCGACAGCTTTATAAATTTATATTTTTTTTTCTTTTAATTCAACTGAATATTTATTTTCATACGAACTTTCTGAGGAAAAAAAAACAGATTAATTACATAGTAAAAAAGATACCGTACAAGTAAATTAAAGCAAAATACTTCAACTTTAAATATTTCCTATGTATTTGTGCTTTCATTTTGAATTTTTGAAATGTTTTTCTGGCCTATTGTAATCTTTTAAATGTAGTGTTCATTAAAACTGTTAGATCTTTTACAAAGCAGCATTAGTCAATTCTAAGACTGTCACGACCCCTCGGTTCCTTGTGGATTTGAATGCACAGAATTAAGAGATATTTTAATAAAATCAACATCTTTATTTTACTTATCAATTTGCTATCAAATCTTAGCTTAAGCAAGAGAAACATTCAACTTAATTACTAACCTAGATATCTATAACAATTCATTGGATCAATCAATTGATGGTTAATTCCGCAACACTGATGATCTTCCTCCTTTGTAATCTCCAATGTTTTTCCTGAAACTCCGATAGATTCAATCATTATAACTCTAACACTAACTTCAGTATCAGTCTGACGACGATCGACTGCCCCTCTTTCTTGACTTTAAATAGCAACTCACACATTTGCATAATTCACGGTTCCTTCACAGAAAGCGATTATATAATCATACAACAGAAAAGAAGCATTTTTCCCAAGAGGATTAGTAGGAATCACGAATAGAACCCGTTACAAGACAACTGTCTATCAGTTAACTCTGGTTCTTCATGAACTCTGTAATCTTATTTTACAAAGTGTGATATCTGAGTTTTTTAAAATAGTTTATGCATCACTCATTGCTCTCCTTCTCTCTTCTCCTCATTTTAAGTTAAATTAATAAATCTCTTTCTTACAGCCGGAATATATATATATATAGAGAGAGAGAGGTGGATGTATGTATGTATGTACATTTGGATTTATTACCTAAGAAAACAGCTTAAATTATTCAGAACTTTTCAGATTCAAATAATTATATTTCTTTCTTGTATACTAAGTAAACTATTTAAATATAGTTTTGAAATTATCTGGTCTTCTAATTTATAATGTAAAAAAATTTTCAAAATCTGTTAAAATTAAAAAAAAAATTTTTTGTTGGAATATTAATTAAATTGTAGTTTTTAATTCAGTTTTGATATAAAGACACAGCTAAATGAGTATTTTTCTGGAGCATTGGGATAAGTTTTAGATATTACATTTCAATCTTTAATGATAAAACTAAAAATTAATTTACAATAAATCTAAAAGTGGAATGAGAGACAACATTTTTAAAACATATTTTTCCACAGAAAGTTTCATCTTATGTTTATATTTTATTTTCTTCAATTTAAATAACTCTTATTCACTAATATATTAATTATAGGTTATATTTATTTATTTTTTAAATTATAAAACTACTAGATAAATTTTAGATTTAGCAAAACAGAAGAAATTATTTTTCAAAACTCCATTGTATTTAAATAAATTTCAAATAACTCTTGATAAATGTTATTCTATTCTACGATATATCTTTAATTTCGCCGTATATTTCTTTCTTTCTTTCATATTACTCTACTCTGAATTTACTTTTTAATAAAGTACACGAATTTATACAAATTACTGTAATAAAACATTATATAAATTATTTAAAACTATATTTTCTTCTAGTAAAATGAATACTTGATTGCAATTAATACGTACCGGTCTCAACAATTTAACCCACTTGAGTTTAAATTGAAGCAAATAATACAGTTAAATTTATTCATTTTGTGTTTGAAAAGGTAAAGCCCTCAAAAGGGTGAAAAGGATATGATAATAATCCTTAGAATGAACATCGATATTATCCCTTCCGTAGGAAATCACTCTGTTTTAAATCTCTCACGTGAACTTACGTCATTAAAATGTAAAAATTTTCCGCTTTCATAGAACAAAGTTTCATTTTAGTTTCGCTTAGCATTTCTGAATAATGTTCGGATTAAGATTAAAAGTCATTTACTATAGATATTTATGTCGAAGATTCGGTTATAATAAGAGCACCGTAATATCTATTCGGAAATTATTTATTATACAATATAATTGTTTGGCTTTATTTTTTCCCATCACAAATAACCAGCGTTGTCATAAATTCCTCAAGTAAATCCTATTGTCCTTACCATTATGAATTAAAATGCAGTATATTTTATTTATTAAATAAAATTGTTGGCTTAGTCGGATTTTATCTTTTAATTAGATTCTTATTGTATATACCCAGCTATTTTTATTTAAAACTAGCTGGTATTCCCGTTCTTCGCACGGGTGAATTGAAAAATTAAACAATACAGATTAAAGGATAAAGAAGTTTTTAATGAGTTAATTTTACTTGAATTGCAAATTAAACAAAAAAAAGCTTTTTTCATATCTCAGCTGAACAAAAAAAAAAAACGAGTTTGCTAAATTTTAAGTCTGTAGATCTAATAGCTGATAAAAAGGATTTTTTTTTGTTTATAACTCTCCGTAACTCTCTTGTGGGTCAACTTTTGAAAATACCTTCCTAAGCTAATCTCTGCTCAGCAAAAGTAAAACATTGTTGCACATTTTGTGTAACGAATGCTTAAAATAGTGTAAATAATTTATATCTGGAAGTGTAGTACGTTAATATTACTTTCTGTTGTATTTATTTTGTGTTAAAATTGTAATATTCGCAAGCAACTATTCAATTAACTATGTAGTGTGAAAGACAAAGCTTATCTACTTTAAATTCCAGAAGCGATAAAAGTAAGTTTTATTCCAAAATAAAAAAAAATAGTGATTACATTGATCAAAGCAATAAATTAGAAACAAGAGCGCACTAGTGCCTGGAGTAGACAAGACAAAAAGGGAAAGTTTTGCTTCACACATTAAAGAAAGATATATGCTGACGTGTAACTCTAACGTTTTTTGCAGCGTATGCCAGAATAGCTTGTAGATGGCAGAATTTTTCCTACTTACTTGACAATTATCGTTATATTTTGGACACACTTCACTGAATATCTTTATAAATTACTACCTATGTGTTATTCTGATGTATAAGCTATATTATTGTAAAGTTTCATTAAAATCCATTCAGTTGTTTTTGCGTGAGAGTAACAAACATACATCCATACAAGCTCCCGCGTTTATATTAGTAAGAATAACAAACTACAGTTATTTAATTCTCTAAGAATGATTTAATGCAGTACATGTATAATCACCTTACTGAGTGTTATAATGGCTAAATTGTAACAATATTTACGAAGGATATAAATTTTTTTCACTTTTAAGTGTCTAATTATGTAAACTGAGAAGCACAAAATTAATGGCTAAAAATGTAGCACATTATCCAAAATGTGAATTAGAAAATAAAATGTTAAAACTGTTGAAGCTCTATCATAATTTAACTGGTCACAGTAATACATATATGTTCGATTCGAAATTATTAATTGGTGTTAAAATATTATTTTTGTCTATGCAATAGTTACTACTCTTTTCGGTGTTATAGATTTTTATAAAAACATTGCCTTAACAACGATACGGGAATTTCATCTAGATGTGTGTTCTTAATGTCTTAATACATTGAATTGTGTGCAATTTTAATACCCAAATTTGTATTTTAAAGGGTAAACGCATGTGAAATAACAAGCATATGATATAAAAAGAACAAGATAACATCGAATATAGACGATTTCCATAAACACACATTGCATATAAATAAAAAAACCTATCACCTCAAATGCCAGGAATAATGGAGATCTACACTGTTTTTAATTCTTTTGGGGTAAAAACAATGATGCAATTTAATCAGGAATAATGAAATACTAGATTAAATAAGTTAATAATAAAGTCAAACAATAATTTAATTGTTTAATAAAAATTTCTCTATTATTTAAAAGAAGTATCATGTGAATAATGATACAAACAAACTACCTATAACTAAATTCCTGAATAACAGAAGACACTGAATTTTTCAAAAAAGTATATGGTCAAGATATTAACACTAAAAAGACTGAAACTTAGTATATACCTATATTTCCCAAAAGCAGTAAAAATGCCAGCATTGTGAAAGAATAATGTGTAAAGAAATTTGTTTAAAATTAATTTTTAATACTTTTTATATTATTTACAGTCATATAACAAGTTATTAGTAAATATTAACAATAAAAAAATTTACTTCTCTTGGGGGAAAATATATTCTAAAAAAGTCTTAGAAACTGTACCATTATATATACACCTTTATTTTTCTAATTGAAATTAAAAAGCAGTCAAAATAACTTCCTTGGGCAATCTAGTGTTAAAGCACCTTTTAAATGAAGCTCAGATTTCCTGCAAATCAAGTCATTTCTCAAAATTAATCAACAAATTTAGAAAGTAAGAATCTGTAGCTGCCAAAAATACTTTTGATTCAAATAAAAGATGGCAAAAGTATTAATTAATAATAGGAAACTTACCAAAATTATTTCTATACATTTAAACTTAAAAACAATAAATCAGTCAACAGAATCCCCCCAAGCCATTCTAAATAATCACACAGTCATCAACTGTTATTCTACATATTCCTACAACATTTTTATTTTTACAACATCAAATTATGAAATATCTTTCGAAAAATGTACAGGAAAAAATGCAATTCAAAATGTATTTATCAGAAAAAATTAATATGAGGATGAACATACCACGTATATATAAAAAAAACTCTGTAAAAATTCGCTGTAATAACATCGAATAATATCCCATCTATCTAACCTCTATAAATTGTTTGAGCTATTAATTAACCATATTTATTTTTTTTCATAATCATTTGCTTACTAACAAGCGATAAGTTTTTCCAAGTCTTGTTCTTTAAACTATGGCACAATAGCTGGTATGCATATAAAGCTGGAAACATTACAATTTTTGAAAAGCCTTTCCACAAACGAGCTCCGTTAATTTTAATCATTGTGTGAGTTTTTCTTCTTGGGTAATCGTCCTTTGTCGAAATATGTCATACGATGATTTATTATTCTGTTTGCCGGGTTACTTGATTAATGTATTTTAGTTTTGTTTTAAGCAGTACGGTCATTTTCTTGTAACATCGTATTTTCTAGCTTAAATGTCACTAGTCTGTATAAATCGATTGAGGATAAAAAACAAGATAAATGATGCATCATTTAGAAGATGTGGGCTTTATTATTTCAATACAAATTCTGTTAAAAGTATAATATTAACGAGAATTACACTCAAATTTTGCTTATTTAAATGTCGGTTATTGACTTTCTAGACAATCTATCTCTGTATTTTTTTGAGTAATCCTAAGTTCTAAATTAAAAATTCTAAATAAATTTCAATAAGAAAAAATTTGGAGTATAAAACTAAAGATTTATATTTACACGTGTTTTTGAATTTACGAAACCGAAATTACTAGTTTAAGGTATCCGACTACGTTCGAAACCGTGATTTTTTTAAAAATGCACATAAATGAATAATTTTCATGATGTTTAGTGTCACTAAAATTAGAATACATGCATAAAATTGTTTTAAGGCCCTTTTGAACAAAAAAATTATTTAAATATAATATTTTGGCAAAAAATTAACGTAGAATCATCTTTTTTCAAAATGTTCTCCTTTTGTGAAAAATGCTTCTATTATAATAATATTTTGCCTGTATATAGCTCAGATCTCTCTACAGAGAATCAACTAGCATTTTTGAAAAATTCACATTATTTTCAGAGTTACTACCCATTGAAATAATTATTGGCGTTTTTTCTTAAAATTGCTCCTTTCTGTTGTCGTAAAATATGGATAAACCCACTTCTAAGTCATATATTTCCAAAATTCTAGTTGAGCCTCTGTAGAGAGGTCTGAGCTATATGTAGGCAAAATATTATTATAATAGAAGCATTTTTCACAAAAGGAGAACAGTTTGAAGAAAGGTTATTTTAAGTTAATTTTTTGCCAAAATATTGTATTTAAATATTTTTTTTATCAAAATGTCCTTAAAACAATTTTATAAATGTATTCTAATCTAAGGGTCGCTAAATATCATGAAAATTATCTATTTATGTCCTTTTGCAAAATCACGGTTCCGAACGTAGTCGGATATACCTTAAAAGATATTGCTAAACTGAACTAACTAGGAAAAAAACTAAGGGTGCCAAATTTCCTGTAAAATTTCACAATGTATTGTTAGTTGGAATAGTTATGGAATTACGGATAATAGACAATAAGTGTCCCTTTTTTATTTATGAAATTAGTACTAATAAGTTACAAATGATTAATGTATGTCATTTATTAAACGAAGAAATTATTTTAATATTTGACATTCGTCGAAAACTGATTTATAAATATTAGTTTTTTTTTAAAAAAATATGTTATTTTTTTACCAGAAGCATAATTTTAGTATCCTTGTTTATTTTGTCAAAATATGATCTACATTTCCATCTTTTTACGTAGAAATACAAATTCTAAATGTACGACAATCATCCATGTTTTGGGTGAATCTATACTACGTGCAAAATTTCTTTTAATCTTACAAAAAACATTTTATTGAACACATTATTGAAAACGAAAAAAGTAAAATCGAATATTCTAGTTTTTCCTACGTTTTATTTGTGTTGATATTTATGAATATTATATAAAGAAATAACCCCACAATATTGTAATTCTTTCTCAGTTATCCAAACAGTTGATTTAATCTGAGAAATTATTTGAATTTATTGAAATTATGTTAATTTTATTTTATTTTTACTTTTTAAGCGTTATTTGCATTTAAGTATTTTCTCGAGCCACTTTCGATTCCTAATATAAATGCATTTTTAACAATCCTCATTTTATAAATTGAAATTCTTAACCTAATGATTTAGCTCATTGGCACACTTTTACTTCTAAAAATTCATAATCCATTAATTTGGTTCACCTGTACACTTTTTCACTGATCTGTGTCATTTTTACTCTGGATTCATCATTATACAGCTGTCTAATTTAGAAAGAGTTTGCATAATAACTATTCGAATCCTCGAATTTTTCTAAGAATAAAAAACTGGCTGTTTCACCGTTTTCCAGCAATAGCACAATGGCACCATTTTCCACCCCATCGACCTATACAATATCAATAAAAAGAGTCACGTTTGAATCCTGGAGTTCATGTAATGCATAATCCTACAATGAAATTTCATCGATGATCTGCTCTGTTCCATTTTCATTTCTGAACGAAAACGAAACATGGCTTTCGTATCATAAGCAGTTCGTTTTCTTTTAAAAGAAATATTTTGTTAGGAAGACGCATAACTTTCTGGGAATTTTCAAGTACGGTTGAAAAAGGGGGAACAACGTTCTTGTGTTTTTCTTTCCTTTCGTTCTGACATATGATTTTTGTCATAGATTTCCCTTACCAAAACGAGTTTTTAGTCCTTTTATTTTAAGAGACTGTTTCGTATAGATGTTAGGTTGATTTTTGTTTTAGATCATAAAATAATTTACAAGAAAATAAAAAATGAATTAATTATAGCATCTTAAAAAAATATATGGAGGTATTTCGTGACGGATGTGATTATTTTTAAAGATACATTTTTAAAAATATGCTTACAAGTATTGTCTATCCTTACAAGTATAAAAAGAATTATAAAGGAACCAGGACATTTAATTTCTAAGAAATGCTTTTATCATATTTTAAGTACGATAGAAAAGAATAAAATATTTCATTGCATTTATTCTGTCTTAATGTGCTCATTATGTTTCCTTTGTTTTCTCCATTTCCCAGTCTGTTTCGTGAATGCAAGTATGCCCTAATAAATGCATGCGACTCTTGTCTGAAGCAATTTAGTGCAAAGAATTCATTAAAGTAAATTTTTTTTTTCTGTAAATTACATTTATATTCAAGAAAATATTCAAAAACTCAGAAAAAGAAGCAAACTAAAACATAGAGAATTACTTTATAATTAAATTAGTTTTTAAAATTATTTAAAGGTGATTTAGGGGTATTTACGATTATTCCTTGCATTTTGCATACATATTTTTATAAGTAAAACAGGTTCAAAATATTATGATTTTTAATTCTACAATGTATGTATATACGATGATCATCATGAAAATAAAGATCGTTTAGTTATAAATAATGAAAAAAAATTACTGAAAAAATAAATCTGTTGCATACCTTGAAACTTCTTCACCTCCTTATTTAATCATTCCCTACATTTAAACATTTGTCGTATTTGTTCACAAGCTTCAAAATTCCCATGTTCTACTTCTCTGAGCCAGTGCATAAAGCTAGGTGGTCAATGCATTTTCCAACTTTTCATCTCTTCCAAAACGTTTACGCAGAGCAAAAATTCTAACCTTCTTTTCTGAACTATTGATCTCTTGCTTGAATCAGCTATGCATATGTGACATAACTTTTCTGTGCATAATGTCTTATAATTACATCAACCTAAATGCATACCTAATTTCTTTAAAATCTGTCTACTAATGCTGGAGATAATTTTTTTAAAAAGTGAAAATGTTCTCAATTTGTTTACACTAGAGCATGTTTAAGTATATTTCCTAATTATTTTGCAATATTGTAATAACGATTCTGCTTCAGGAAAGTCTGAGCATACACAATACTGATTCGGCGTATCCAGTACAAAAAATGGCCAATTTTAACCATATGAACAATGAAAATATTTTTTCTGATTAAATAAAGCAAAAAACATTTCTTTTAGAACTATGGGAATAAACTTTTGTTTATCAAGAATACTAAATAAATATTCAAAGAAGGTCTTAGAAACTTTATTGCGACCCAACAATATAATGTAATTAACTTTCTTCGTGCTTTTGTATTTTTCTAATCCAAAAGAATTTTTTCTAAATAGTCCAGGTCCCAATACGTTAATGAAAAGCTTGATACCCCAAGGAGACTCAGTTAAATAAACTTTTTAAAGGCATTACACTATAAATACTGAGCATCTACGATGTTTTATTTTTTGTTAGGAATGTTTCACATAGCCTCTAGTCTAAATAAATGTATATTAACTGTACAATTAGCTTTTTATGTAACGTAAGAGGATTTAATTTTATTTTATTTCGATCATTTTGAGGACATTTACTTTCATGCTGATTTTTTTTCTTAACATTCTGTTATCAAATACAGTTTTTTTACTTTTGTCCTTGTTTCAAAGTTTTTCATTAGATAAATATGGTTCCATAAAAGCATAAAGCTATTAATATGTTGAAAGAATTTTTCTTTTGCTGAACATTTCACCGTTTTTCTCATTTAATTGTAAATTAATGAATTGAATTATATAGTTAATCATTTACGAAGGAGTATTTGGGTGACAAACTTAATTTGATTACACATTGATTTTCTGTTTAATGATTTTAGCATTATTTTCAATTCCATTACAAGCTTGTTGATTTATTATTAAGCAAATCAAAATTTCTAATATTTCTTTATCAAATAGTGCAATTTTGCTGTGGTGAAAATTTTTATAACGTTATCTAATTATTTAAGCTAATCCCAATTAAAAATTTCATCATTTAAAACAACTATACTTTTCAGACTCATTGAACTATATAATCTTCATGTATTAGAGATTTTAAATTTTACTTAAACGAAAATTAATTTTAAAGATGTTACATATATATGCGTGTGTGCGTGCGTTTAAATGCACTAAGGGTTATATATATATATATATATACAGCTGATAATTAATGTTAAAAAATCTCACTGTATATCTTTATTTGATATGTTTCGGAAATAATACTAAAAATTCATTGCTCTATAATAAAACTTTAAATAAATTTATATTTCAGAAAGAGAAAATTATTTCTGAATAAAATAGGATATGGTACAAACATATATGCAAGTAGATTTTGAACAAAAGATTTTATGTGTTAGCATGTACACCCAGCAAATTTCTTTTAAAAATTTTTGAAGAAAACATCAGTAAAATATAGTAAAGGGGAATAGGCGGAAATAAAGTAACTGATTCAACGTAAATCTCCCCTTGAAACAGTTATAAGAACTGTATAGAATAAGAAATGAAATCAATGTAATTAATAAAACAAAAATATCAAAAGATGAGGTAATTTTAATTTTCCTACATTTCCTCTGGAGATCACACGCTACACTAATGCCATATTACAAGAATTACTGAAATTTCTTTTGATGATGTGAAATAATAATACAACTGATGAAATGCAAATTTTTATCTTAATTAAAAATATCTCTTAGTACATTTTTATTTTGTTTTTTAATTATCTTGAATAATTTATCATTTATGTGTTTTATAACTCAGATAATCTCTTTTGCATTGATTAATATTTTTAAGTGAAATCATAATATGCAGTCCTTTTACATAACAGTATTCTCTTTTTTCTTTTCTCTAATTTAGATTTTTCATTAATTTCTTTTGTTTTTTTATTGAAGTTATACGACTACGTTCAGAACCGTGATTTTAAAAAAGCGTATAAATGGATAATTTTCATGATATTTGGTGTCACTTAGATTAGAATACACGTATAAAATTGTTTTAAGGACATTTTGACAAAAAAAGTTATTTAAATACAATATTTCGGCAAAATTTAGCTTAGAATAACCTTTTTTTCAAAATGTTCTCCTTTTGTGAAAAATACTTTTATTATAATAATATTTTGACTGTATATAGCTCAGACCTCTCTACAGAGGCTCAACTATGATTTTTGAAAACTCCACATTATTTTCAGAGTTACAACCCATTGAAATAATTATCGGCGTTTTTTTCTTAAAACTTCTCCCCTCTGTTATAGTAAAACATGGATAAACCCACTTCTAAGTTACATATTTCAAAAATTCTAGTTGAGCCTCTGTACAGAGGTCTGAGCTATATACAGGCAAAATATTATAATAGAAGCATTTTTCACAAAAGGAGAATATTTTGAAAATGGGTCATTCTATGTTCATTTTTTGTCAAAATATTGTACTTAAATAATTTTTATTGTAATACTATTCTTAAAACAATTTTATATACATTTTCTAATTTAAGTGACACTAAATATCATAAATATTATCCATTTATACGCTTTTGCAAAATCACGGTTCCGAACGTAGTCGGATACCTTAACACAGATATTATATTATATCATCTTCTTTTTACTATATATACTATAAAGTTTATATAGAGGTCATTCATTCATTCTTTTTTAATTTGTGCTTTTATAATGAAGATGTTAATGGTGTAACATCTAGACAGACGTTTTCTGGTGAGATCCTTTTAACTTTTATCTCGCTAATTAAGTCAAATATTAGAGATTAGAAAGTTAGAACACTTTGCTAAAGGTTCTGGTTTCAACTGTATTTTAGTGTTTTTAAGTGACATTATTTAATATAGTAATATGATGCTTATTTATAACAATCACCCCATTATAACGAAAGTTGGAGCTATCTAGAACGTTACCGAGCCTTAAAACAAAAGTTTGGAATTAAATACTTTTAAAGGTCCCTAATTTAATGTAAAAAAGAATCGCTTTTAGCAGAAATTTTTTTCGAATGTTTTAGATTATTATTCATTCTTATAAATTGGAGGAATCATTCATTAAATATCATTATTCTGGTTGTTAAACAAAGTGACGACAAGGGGGAGTGAACAATTTTTCATAACATTTACACACAAATGTTCCAATAAAAACTAACAATATTGCTCAAAGTACATGAACAACTTATAGATTTTTATATGACTAATAATAAATGATTATTACCATTGAGAAATATTGGTAAAATGTATTTATCAGTTTTAAATTCATAATTTTTTACCAAAATAAAGCTCTCTTTTGGGGAGGGTTTTAAATTTTAATATAATAAAACCAGACTGAAGATGGTGTGCGCCATAAATATAAACTAGTATTTATTTTTGAGCATGCATGTTTAATATCCCAGCTGTGTTACTTTTTCGTTATCATTATCCCTATAATTCATAAAAATACATCACAAGCAACATGGTAACCATATTTTTCTTAAATTTTCCTAAGAATCAGTGATTTAATTTCAGAAATTTGTTTCCGTGATCTCGCAGGATCGTTTTGACTCTCTATCAACACTAAATTTCAATATTTCTTTTGTAATTTTTGTTGATCAACAAATACATTTCGTCTTAAAACTGTTTCTATCTCCCATAACTGTCACTGGAGTCTAGAGACTATTATTATAGAAATATAGAGCATTACTTCTTACCTATAAAACATTAAATCTTTTGGCAATCTGGCTCGGAAATTCCCATTTGAATGGCTTTGTTGTCACATTTTATGGCGAAAAAACACATTACGTAGGGGGATAGTTTTGTATTCTTTAAATATACCCATTAAGTAATAGTGACTTTCCATTCATTTCAGTTTATCTTTAAGACTCGCAATATTAATGTCATATCATTATCTAATTTACATATTCATCAATGCCTGGGGAAAGAGAGGATTTTTGTCCACGGCATGTCTGCATAAATTTAAGCTATAAAAAAATATTTATTTTGTTTATTGCTTCATTTTATTGCAAATTTATGCATTTGAAATAAGTTCTAGCACAAATATTTTAAATATAGATGAAAAGAACAGGAGGCATTGGAATTTCTAGATTTCATTTGATTAATTCAAAAGGCTTCTTTGCATAAAAAATAAATATTTATGCATGTGTAATGGTAATCTTTAATTAGGTATTTTATTATTATTAGAGTATTATTTACGGGTCACATTCTGTACGCGTTTTAGAGGATATTTTATAGACAGAAGAATTTTATTTATCCGAAAATTAATGCATGACTCAAAAGTACATTTTATTAAACACATATCAAGCTCAAATATTTCCACAGTAGTTTTTAAAATACACGCTATTCATTTCTAACTAACTGATATATTTAACCATTGTGAATTATATCATTTGATTTATACATAATTTAAAGATAAAAATATTTGTAATTATGAACTACAATGTATATTTACATTATTGAAAGTATATTTACTCGCTTTATTTTATGCTTTATCAAATATTAATTATTACTTGGAACAAAAGAGATCAAACAATAATGAACAACGTAATTACTATAGAATATGAAAGTTAAATATTTCAATTTAACACAATGCTTTATAGGCTCAATAATATAAATGTTTGTAAGGAATAATTTTAACATTGTTTTAAAACGTTTAAGCGTTTTGCTATGATATTGAAAGAGAATTACAATTACAACCTCAGTTAAAACGCGTTTAGTTACAGGAAAGTCTGCTTAGCATGTGATTTCACCATGGCATTCTTGATAAACAATCGCTTTGATATCATTCCTAAGCCATGCAACGCTATGATTCTCATTATTCAATGAATGAAAGGCAGATTAATCTTTTGTTCGAATGATATCCAGACTGATTTTGTGCAGATAATATTTTAAGAATTATAAGGAATTTTTCTGTTATATATAAGTGCTTTTTATATCTAATAATTAAAAATTAAACTAAAAGAGTGTAAAAACGTAAACAATGAGCTTATACGATTAAGGAGAACCCAATTTTACCCAATGAATTTGAAAAGGCAGCAATCATAAATTGACAGAGAATTTAATCTACATAATTCAACTCAACATGGATGATTAAAAGGCGAGGACTAATCTTCAACCCTTTGATAATATTATCAGTCATAAATAAATGACCAAAAATGGCTAGGACTGGTGAAAACAATTTTGTTGTTGTGGACAAAATAAATAAGGCGTGCCATTATCTGGATCACGGCTACAAATCCTGGTAATAAAGTATGATGAAACCTTGAGTGATCCAAGCAATTTAATTGTTCTAAAAAGGGATTATATAGATAGAAACATCAACATGGTGTAAGACAGATTCCTATTTCTAGTAAATAAAGTCTTCCTAACACTGGAGTAACGGAGGAATTTGAGATGAATTTCCAAAAACTTACTATTGTTTGCTGTTGTTGTTGCTCATGCCACCTGCCTGATATAGTCAGATCGAGGCCCATGAAATTCCTCGTGGCAATGGGCTAGAAGTACGCCTGTCATTGGCTTTTAGCCTTGAGCACCATACAACGGACAGTACAATTTAGCTCGGAGAAATTCCCGAAGGAACGATAGATGGCGACACCACCTATCTCCACCTCCACAATTTAGGCATAGAACTGAATTGGAGGGAAATTTTCTCCAGTCCCCTGCACTCGTGATTTAGCCCACAAGACTTTCGGACTCACTGATTTAATGAGCACGTGCTCCGCGTGTACTCGGAGGGTATTCGGCGGTACGGGCATCGAACCCAGGCCTTCCGGTCCGGAGTCCGGTGCTCTAACCACTAGGCTACCCACGGCCCTAAAAACTTACTAACTCAGAGTGACTGTATGTAGAATTTCTAGTCAATACTAATGAAACAACTCTGCCCTACTTAATGGAGCAAGTTAAAATGCTTGCTCAAGAAAGCGAAGAAAATGCAAATATCGTACATGAATAACAGATCAAAAATAAAGAAATGTTTTACTTTTTTACCTACAGTTAGATGAGTACCTTGAAACTACTAGTTGTTAGATGCCAAGATGTTTCGATCATGTCAATGTATATATATAATTACTCTTCTAAAAGCCAGAATGCTGAGATGTCATTCATAATATTTGAAACTTGGTTCAAACACGCCTTTCTACCAACAGTAGAACGTTATTTAAGATTAAATGATGTTGAAGAAAAGGCTTGATTGCTTTTTGACAGATATCCAGCACCGTCATTTGCCGAAATTCTAAGTTACATATATCAAATTGAAATATTTCCGTATTTTACTTATCTAAAAATACAACAACCAAGATACAACCATTAGAACAAGCTTATTGCTTAGGTGCAATTACAGAGAAAAGTTAATTGAATATGTTTTCATAGAAGAATATGAAGTATGATTACTTACCTTAAAAACCTGACACAAAAAGATGCTTTTCATTTAGCATCGAATAACTGGGATGCCGTCAAGCCTGAATCTATCGCACTTTGTTAAGATAGAAGGGATCTCTTTGAACATGAACCAATGGGGGATCCAGTTACAGATAACTGAGTTGTTGTTGGAGGTTTTACAAATGAGAACATGGAGAAGTTTGAAACAAAATTAGAAATAATATCAAGACAGATTCCATGATTCCATTGAAGTGTGGCTAACAATTGATAATTGCAAGTCAGTAATAGGAACAAGAACACAGAAATGTATTGCTAAAAATGTTCCATGTAAACAGGTATCAGATAATGAGGAAGATAAAGATGTACTCAGACTTAAACCACACATTCTAAAGCATTGGATGTAACGGAGTTACTGCTAAGTTATTGTGAGCAATAGGGATTATGGATTAGAACATAGAAAATAGATATACCATGCAAAAAATTAAAAAGAAACAAAACAATCATTCAAACCATTAAAAAACAATCATTTATAGAGGTATGGTTAAGAGAAAAACTTAATTTTCTTTAAATATACTGAGTCAAAAAATAAAGCTATTATTTAATATTTCTTTCACTACTAATTAAAATAATACAGAAAATTCACATTAAAATTTGAACTTATATTATCACTTAATTCAGCGTTTCTCAAACTAGGGGGGACGTCTATGCGTCTATGCGTAGATGCGTCTATGTGGGGGACGCGAGCATATTGAGAAATCAAAAATAAAAGGTTTAGAATAAGCATTGATTTATTGAAAGGAAGCAAAACAAAATACATTCTGACAAAATAAAAATTAAATATACATTTACACTGATATAAAATACTTATATACTCATCAGTATTGCACAATGCTTTTGATAATTAATTTATCAGTACTAAATTAACGCTAGAAAGAGTGAAATTTAGTATATACCTACGTTGCCCAAAAGCAATCAAAATGACTGCATTATGAAAGAATGATTAATGTGTAAAGAAATTTGTTTAAAATTAACTTTTAATATTTTTTATATTATTTACAGTCATGTTACACTTTATTAGTAAATATTAACAATAAGAAAAATTTACCTCACTTGTAAAAAAAATATAATCTAAAAAATTCTAAGAAATTGTGCATTATATATGTAATTTTTTTTTCTAAATGAAATTAAAAAGCAGTCAAAATACCTTCCTTGGGCAATCTAGTGTTAAAAATAAATTTAATTATTACTACTGCCTCCCTCTGGCTTGTCATATACAAAATTTAATACTTATCTAGATAATTTGTATGGTTTATAGAGTTAAAGTCGTATTGTAGCTTTACATCAAAGTAAATTTTTATTGCATTCAATACATTTTTACTATATGGGAGGGGTACAATGAAAGTTATAACTGAAAATTGGGTAGCAAGTATTGAAAGTTTGAGGAACATTGACTTAATTTGTAGAAGTATTGTAACTCTCATTTCACTTCAAAATTACGAAGTCTGTCGGCACTAGATCTCGTGTTGATTTGTAGTGCGACGCAAATAAAAACACTCACTCTCCTTTCACTTAACCTACATCTTAACAGCCATGGATCTGGAATACCGCGTATTACAGCAAGATCAGATTGTAATTAGATATAAAAACTTCAAGCACTGTTAACTGCATAAAACTTAATATGTTAACATTTATATAAATTAAAAAAATGAATAAATAATTTATACGGAACTTATCAGTTAAGCAACATTAATATGTTTCTTATTCGGATTCATTGTTTTTTCATTAATATTCTACACCATGAAAGCATTTTAATGCTTTGTAATTGTGTTGGCATGGCAGATACAAAGACAGCTTCCCCATAACAAAATGCAATAAGTATTTCAAAAAATGAAGCAGATTTTTTTTTCTATTTTTTTCTTACCATTTACCCCTTTTTAATTTTTCTGCATAACTTGAAATAAAATCATCAACCAAACATTATATTTAAACTACCTCAGTTTCCCAGTTTTGATATAACAATTTATTGACAATATGTTAAACAACTCGTAATGGGCTTTCTGATCTCCATTCATACTTTTATGAATGATATCATTTGATAGGACTTTTACATTAAGAAATATGTTGCTTCTCCCAAGTGTTACTTTAACATACATTACTACTTACGTAAATGCTTTTTTTCCGAAGTGAAAACGAGTTTACAGGATTTTGAATCATAAAAATGTATATCTTGGGAATTGAAGAAGATTTAGAAATTTAACTATGCAAAGCCAAGAACTGTTACATTTACTAGGTTTACAAAAGCTGCGGAATATTTATTTTATGCATGCATGTGATATTAAGTTTAAAGAGAAGTTTTTAACTCAGAAAAAGATATATCTTTTGCAATAGCAATCATTTTACTTTTGTGAAGAAAAAAAATCGTTATCTTAAGTTAAACATCAAAAAGACCGCAATAACTTTAGTTTGATATACCAAATGAATTGGCAAGCTATTTCTTAATTAAATTCCTTCCAAAGCTTTAAAATGTTTTTAATTCATAAAAAGCCCTTTTCTACATATATTTAAAAGCAAGTCCAAAATTGTAATGGAATTAAAGGTTCAAAGGATTTTAAAGCGATAAAAAAACGATAATTTTTCAATTTTTTAAGATGTTTTTAAGAAATAATTTTTATATTGAAGTAAAAAAAACTGCATAAATTATGTATTTTAGAACGCTTATAAATTTTGGTAGATTTTAATATTTATGTGATAAATTTTAGAATTTTTATAAAAACTTTGGTAGATTTTAATATTTATGCGATAAATTTTTCATTAATTATATTTTACCCATAAAATCCTTTATTTTCTGAAGTGGTTAGCTAAGATATTGATTGTTCTTTTTTTTTAAATTTTGTTAAGAAAATTTGTTTCTAAATAGTGCTTGGAAGTAGAAATTATACAAAAGCTCAACTTTACTGCCTAAATCGATACATTTCAATGTACACATTAACTTTAAGAATAAAATCCCACATTAAGGTATCTGAACGCGGTCAGAGCACTTTTTTAACACTAGATTGCCCAAGGAAGTCATTTAGACTGCTTTTTAATTTCAATTAGAAAAATAATGGTGTATATAATGGAACAATTTCTTAGACTTTTTAGAGTATATTTGTTTTCCGAGTGAAGCAAATTTCTTTTAATATTAATATTTACTATTAACTTGTTATATGACTTTAAAAAATATAAAAAACATAAAAAATTAATTTTAAACAAATTTCCTTATACATTGGTTATTCTTCCACAATGCAGTTATTTTGACTGCTTTTGGGCAATATAGGTATATATTAAATTTCAGTTTTTCTAGTGTTAAAAATAGCATACTAAAATAATGAAAATACGTTTTTATGGGTCAATACTAATAAAAATTAATATTTAACTAGCAATATTTAAAATAAAATATCTAAATTTTACAAAATTCCCCCAATTGTAAGTGAAAATTTGTTTGTTTTGTTTAATTTTAAGCGGAAAGTAAGTAATAAACTTATATCAATGAAAGCATTACTCTTACAAATTACATACGTTTATCTAGTGAATGTACAAAAATTTCAATGTTTCATTAAAGTTTAAAATTTTTAGAGGGATCAAATAAATATTATAAGAAATACGACATATTTATTGGGCTATTATTGAAATAACAGGCCTTAACACAAAAAATATCCGTACAGTAAGAATTATTTCAGTACATTCCCTAGAAAATGGCATAAATATCAGGTTCAAAAAGTTTCATAGAAATACATTCATAATATATTGAGTTGAATAATATATAATTCATAATATATACATTCATAACATATTGACACACCATGATATATTTTGGAGCATTTAAATGCCTACTTCTGGTAGATAAAAAACAACAATTTCTGGTTTTTCTAGTTCTATATAACTTATTGTAACTTAGCTTCTACGTTATGTAGAAATAAAATAAAATATGTTTTGTAAAGCCGAACTATTTCCTTACTCAATGAAAAAAATTAATGTGTGTTTCGATCGAAATTGTTCCTTGCAACGTATACAGTTACCTTAAGAATGGATATATACTTGCGACCTCAAATAAAAAAATAATCTATTTTAATAAATATATCGGTTATGAAAACAGCAGTTGGTTTTTTAAAAAAATACTTTCTAAGCCTTTCTAAGAAAGTGAAACCAAAATATTTCGAAATAATTTTATTTTAAGTACATTAATCAAGTACAAAAAGAGTAATACAACCATTTGATACAGTATTTACTACGGCGATTCTTAAAAAATTCTTAGTTTATTTTTGCAATTTCAAAAGTGAATAATTTCAAGTAAAAAGATTAATGTCTTAGCTTCTGCGATTTTATCAAACAATCTTTCATTTCATAATTGGTTTCTTTCAATAACAGAGAGTTTTTGCTTTTGCTAAACAAAATTAAACAAATCCATCATGCTAAATAAATTACAAGAATAAATTTTAACGCTAAGCAAGTATATTCTGCAAAAATGGTATCTATAATTTAATCAATATTCAACACTTTAAAAAATATCGAAAACTAAGAGCTTGAAAAAATTGGAATATTCATTGAAATTCAATTATCTGTTACTTAGTATGGTTCTTGTAAAGACGATTTCACTCAAAAAGTGCTCGAAAATGCATGCATTTTTTGACATTTATTTGAGAGGAAGCTCTGAGTTCCGAACTTAAAGTGAACGAAAATTATTTCTATTAACTTAATTTGTATGCGAATTTATACGCACCATAATTCGTTCTCGACACTGAAAAATATCCGTACTTGACTCCATTACAAGAATTGATTAGAGTTTTATGAAGCTATTAAGTTATTTCATCAAGTACAGGGGATCGTGTTTTTTTCCTTGCAAACATAGTAACTTTAGTTGAATTTTTTACGCCTACATGAAAATAATTTTTTCTCCTTTTAATTGATATTAAATAAATGATATCATAATTATGCGATACAAAAAACATCTGCGCTATTAGTTTTGAAAAATAATTTTAACTGAGTACGTAACATTTATTGGTACAGAACAAAAATAAAAATAATTACCAATAAAATAAAAAAATTCTACGGAAAAAAAAACTTGTTTTTCAATATTCAATGAAAAAATTCAATTTTATGTTTCATAATTATAAACTAGTTATCTAGAAAAATATCCGATTTTCATTTTTTTAATGAGTATGTTAAGTTGGAATAAATCTGAGAAAATTTTTTTAAATAAAATTGAAATAAAAAAATAATGGTTACCAAATTTATGCTTAACCAAAGGAAAAAAACAGAGATCATAAATTAATTTTAAATAGCAATTCTTGTTAAAAGAATTTTCTAATTTTTCATCATGTTAACTATTAGTCACTAATTGTATAGAAAAAATATTTTTTTTCTTTAATTTTTTTCTGTTTCTTCATAAGTTTAAACTACATTTTATTTTTTGAATATGTTTTTAAAAGATTCTCTAGCTCAAATAAAGTATTCAGCGATTTTTAATTGATATAAAAATAGTCTATTCATTTTAATTAAAATTTAGACTAAAATTTTATTAAATATATGTGTAGAGATGAATATGGAAAAGACATGTGCTATAGGTATGGAATTTTTTTAAACATTTTATACATTGCTACTTGGAATGTTAAAACACTTGATAATCTATAATTTATATAAAATATTCAGTTCAAATACAAAGTCCCATGAGGAAACAGAAATAAGTTTTTAATTTATTATGTGCCATGCACGCAAACATTAAAAATCCATGGATTTCAACGTGACTTAAACAAAGGTTATTGCAATATTTATTGAAATATAGCAGCAAAAAGATTTATAATGATATTCAAAGATTTAAAAACTAGACAAAGGTAAACTCTTATGCAGTCTTAAAAATTACTACGAATTAAATATTTTAAAACAATTTATTAATAAATCGTTTTAATTTGATTTTTTAATCACAACTATTTCCTTAAATCATGTTATAATGTATATTAATGATCATTTGAAATCGAAATTTGTTATCACATTTGTTAAATATATTGCGTCAAGGCAATTTCATTATTAGAAGTCTCTGTATAAGTTAACCTAATAGTTAATAACTTCTAAAAATTTTAATTACGTAATTCAGATAAGTGCCTTTTTATTAATAATTAATTATGAAACAATGAATAGACAACTAATTTTGCATTTCGAAAGCTAATATTTTAAATATATTATCATATTATCAAGTTAACATTCCCCCATACAATTCCATACTAATTTTCTTGATATTATTTTAACTATAATTTTTTCAGTTTTAATCAGATTCATTATTATATTCAATTCCACGTTTTGCCAGTAATAATGGGAAAATTTAAAAGGAATCAGAATTTTGTCTTTTGATCAATTATAAATATTCAATTATTAGAATTGACTATTTCCTTTTATGTCATGCTTAATTCTCTAAAAGAACAAAGAGCCTAAATTACAGAAATGTCTAGATAATTACAAACTAAATATTTTATTAATTTAATTACAGTAGGTGTTGAGGAACGGAATGATATAATTTACTAAATTTTAGAAATATGTTTTAATTTATTATTATAGAAATTATGGGACAATTATTTGGATGATATATGTGTAGCGATCTTTCGACCACGGGGGTGAGAAGTTTCGAGTAAAAATCAGCCATTTCTCAACTAAAACACTTTTATTGCCTTTTTCAATTATATCAGACTTCATAAACTTAACTGAGAATGCACTTTAATAAATAAACACTAGGAGCAAGTGAACTTATTAATCTATTTATAACAGAAAAAAGCACTTATCTAACCTTCTGAGTGCTCTTGCTTCAACACTTGCTTGGTTTTTCCTTCTTGAACTAAGTACGTCCACCGATCTCTAACGCTATGCTTTCTTCTTATTCTCAATTTTCAATCATCACATCCCGCCTACTCCACGACTAGCACTTAAATAGAAGCTCGCATTTTCATAAAACCAAGTCATCGCTACAGAAAGTGGCTTTCAACTAAAAGTACAGTTAAAAAGAGTATTTTATTCAATAGGATTAGAAAGCCCTAATATAACCCATTACAATATGGTTTACAGAAAATTCTATACTGTCTTCATAAGTAGCCTTACCCATTTATTTCCATCATTTTTAAATTATTCATTTAAATTTCTTAATTAAAGATGTATCAAAAGTTTTGATGCTGTTTGCTAAGATATTCACCCAATTAATTTTAGGTGAGGAATAGATATTTTATTCCCGCTGAATATAAAATTTATTTAAAAAAAATATTACATATATACGAAAAAGTATATATAATACATATGCGAGTATTTTAAATTTTAAAAATAAAAAAACAGATTACTCAAATTTGGCTTTAAAGCCAGGAAAGAACAATACAAAATGAACGAGATGATACAGTATTGCGGTTTAATGTGTGTAGCAACTTTATTCCTCAGAGCAACGATAAGTTGACTTACACCACTATAAACTTACCACCATTTAATATTATGCAATTAAATATGGATCGTAAATTTCCCTCACAAATTGCATGAAAATTTTATCATCGGCGGTCAATGACAACCAGATGACATTTCCACTGTGCGTATCTTGACGTAATTACCAATGAATTCGTTTATTTATTAAGACTACTACTCATCAGAGAATTGAAAATAAATAATCCACATCTATTTAACCGCATATTAATCTATGTTTGATAATTTAATTAAATTTCATGCGTGATAGACTATTTATTCGTACTTGATATAATTCAATTAAACACAAATCTACTCTCCAAATATTCATGTTTTTAAAATGGAAGAAAGGAGATCATATTAAGTGAGTTTTGCGGCTCTTTCTAATTAAAGTTTAGTAGTCATAATGTGATAAATGTTGACTGCTATGTCAACCGTTGGTCATTAAAATTCAGTGAATAGGTTTATTTCAGGATAAAATAAAATGTTTTTTTTTAATTAAATTTGTCTTTCATTTCAAGAAGTTCTAATATAATTAAACTTTCTTATTCATAAAATAAATTTTAGCAATGACGGCTCTGAGATATTTTGGTAAAAAGGAAAAATCAAAGTTAAATTAATTAATTAATTGAATTTGAGAGAAAAATTTTAATTTGTTTAAAGATAATTTTTGTGTAGACAAATATTGTGATAATATTTTGTTAAAATTAGAATATTATCTTAAGGCTAGATTTTAATAAGAATAAAAAAAAATTCTGATTTATTTTCTTATATTCTAAAAAATCTGGAATTTAACTTGTTTTTTATAGGAAATAAATTGAATGGAATTTTTTTATTATATATATATATAGTAGACTTTTTTTAGAAAAAAATATTAAATTATAAACATATATAATAATTCATTTTTAGTAGTAATGCAAAGTAAAATGACTTAAATAAAAAATGACTTAATAATGAATAAATTAACTGGCAACTAATTAAGAGGCAGAAAAGGGTCAAGGGTTAACTAAGGGTCAGGATTCATCAAATACAACATCAGATCATGTATTTTACAGGAGTAAATTACTTAAATTAGCTCTAAAATTTTATTTAAAACGAATTTCTTCTTGGACAAAAGTACCTGTTGATTATCATTATCTCAAGATATAATCCCAGTAAACAAGTTTACAGAAGCAAAATTAAAATAATCAGAAAGTACATATTATTGTTATACTCACACGTGCAATATAAACACAGAAATACAACTTGGCTCAGTGTTATTTTTCCATAGGGTCTTCGCATTTTTGAGTAAAAATGAGCTGCATAATTTACATTTTAATTTAATATATTTTGAAACTTTCGATGCTACCTATAAAATAAGGCCCTGGGTATAGTTTATTCATAAAACTTCTATAATAGACTTCAAATCACACAATAAGAGCCACTGAATATCAATTGATTTAAAAATTCATCAGAACTGGAAAGTTATTAATAAATTGGTAAAACTTATAAAGAAAAATAATTGCGGATATTGATACTTTCAGCTTTGATTCTAGCATAATTAATTTAGTTTTATATTATGTTATTCTACAAGACGTTATAAAAAGCATTTGTGTAGAAACTGATTTTAATGAAATAAATTCTTTTATAATAGCAATATGCTATATCCTATATTTTTTGATTATATCAAATACTTATAACTTTTCGCTTCATTGTTCGATAACAAAAAAAAAAAAAAAAGAAAAAGAAGACATTTTGAAATTTTTTAAACATTCTAGTTGGCGTGCAGATTGTAAATCATGCTGAATGAGATAACCACACGCATTTATTTAATGTACATTAAATTTTTAGGAATGGTATCTTTGACTATACTCGTACAATTCAATTTTATGTATAATTTTGTACTTTTTTAACTGATATGTCGTCATATGAAAAAACGAAAGAACAATTATGTGCATGTGCACATATATTATTAACATGTAACCGCTCTTGGAAACATCATAATTGTTATAGAAAAGTCACTCAAAGTAAGTTCTGGATACCTGTATTTTCAACGCTAGGTGCAGTAAAACCATGAAAGTGAAGTATTAATTTCCAGTAAGTAGAATAATGCGCCTTTAATCTTGAATATATTGGGTTTCATAGGCTATTCGCTAAATAGTAGCTAGATTTTCTAAATAATACTCAAGGAAATAGGAATCTTGACTATTTCACATTTGTTCAATAATAAAATTATTTTAAAAGAAAAGTAGGGAAATTTCTGATTAAAAATAAGAATTTAGTTATCATCTAAGATTAAATTTTGCTTATATATATGAGCGCATTTAAAGCCCAGTGGTTGAGTGGTAGTGTATCACGCTGCCACATCATTCAAAAACCCCGGGTTGGGCAAGGGCATGACTCAGCCTTTCATCCCTTCAGTGGGTCGATAAATGAGTACCAAGCTTGCTTGGGAACTAAACACTGGGGGTTCCGCGTCAGATTAACCACGTGACCGTAACATCTGCTCATGGCCCTCAGTGCCCAAAATCATGAAAACTGAGATGGGCACAGAAGGCTTTGGCCCTCATAGGCTGTTGCGCCACTGAGTTTAGTTTTCATATATATAAGCAGAATGCCGAATTTTTTTTCTTTTGTTTTGAAAAATATAATATTTCTAATACAAACTTCACAATTAACACACATCTCTTAAATTAAATTCTGCAGCTTTTAAGTTATTTTTATTTTAATGATATTCTAGAAATGAAAAAAAAATTGACATATTTAATTATGAGTTTATTGTTCAATGATATTGCATGTTCAATGATATGTGATTCAATTAATTTATGAAAATTAAGTAAAACATATTTTGAACTGTAATTAATTTTGTTATTTTTTTGTTAACTGACACATCTTCAAAACTACTGTAAAATACTGATGTATTATTAACCTGCATTATTATTCAGTACAATTTTAGTCAAAAAAAAACCCACATCATGAATATTTACAAAATACAATATTTTGAATCATACTCTCCCCATCTCGGGAAGCTCAAAGGCTTAAATATATTTATAGTATAGCTACTAATAGAAAATTACGACTGAATTTTCTTAATTATATTCAAAAATTAAAATATTTAAAGCAGACCCTAAGGCTAGAGTAAACATAGATGAAAGCGTTTAGCTTTTTTGGATGCATGTTTTCTTTAAAATCATTGAATTACTAAATAGAGTTAGCATTAAGATAACTGTTTCAGAATGAATATTTTCTCCTTTTCTACAAATAATATTTCCTTTGTAAAACACATTTTTCAATGTTCTTATATTCCATATATTTCTTCTGTCTTACAAATAAAACCTTTTTGTCTTGTTTAAAAGCTCGTCTTTTTCTTTTTTTTCTTTTTTTTTTTAAGATTTCATTACAAGTTTCTCTTTGGGGATTTAAGAATTTTTAAGATTAATTTTTAAGGCATTAAAAGAATTAAAATTACCCAGACGGCTCATTATGAACGGTAATATTTTTTTCTTGTTCTATAAAGAATAAAAAAACGTTTTTTCCTGAGGGTGTTTAGAAAAAGAGTTTGCAAAAATTTAATATGAATACGGTATTATTTCAAAAACCAGCACGCATTAAAATTTTGATTCCCCGGTATGAAATTAAATACTTTCTCCACGGTGCGAAAAAAATTTCTGTGAACTACATATAAGAATTTGTAATTAAATATAGTTCATAAATTACTCCAAAAATATTGATCTTATATATTATCACAATCCTGACATTAAAAAAAGGCTTTAATGTAACTTATTTAATTTACTTAAACGTAAAAATACTTAGATTTAATCTAAGAGTTCCAGATTTTAAAAAAGTATTGTATAATTTAGTTAGGTGCAATGTATGAATATTTAATTCTTGGAAAATAATCTTTTGCGTAAAAGCAATTTGGAGTAAAAGAAAAGGATATTAGATAACGTCAGAAAAATTCCATTATGAAAAAAAAGTTCATATATTTCATTTTCGTCAGCTTCTCATCTGCGCACAACACATAAGCCCCCAAAATTTATTTTTCAGTAAAACTCAATTCTTAATACTTTCCCTCCGGGGGAAAAAATTCAAGACAACACTTGTTTCATAATGTGAAGAAAGAGCAACATAATTTAACTAAGCTTTCAAGCTCTACCTAGAATTATCTTTCTTTTTTAAACAAAAGAGGAGAATGAAACTTTTTAACTAGTTTCCTAGAAAGGGAAGGAAGTTTTCTTGAAACCCCTTCTCAAATAAAAGCAGATGGGGTGACTATTCAACTTAGAAACGAGTCGATCAAGAGAGGCAAAATACTTGAAGCCAGACTTTGAATTCCGATTCCATGTTGATATTCAAAACATTCAATTCACAAAAATATGAGACTCGAGAGACTCATGCTTTGGCTCTAGAAAAGACGAAATGTTGTTTGCCGCTTGAGTATAGTATACGTTAGGGGGTGAGGGGAGCCAACGGTTGTCATTCAAACGCCAAAAGATGGATATTGGTGAAGAAAATATGCGCCAATAAAGGTGTCAAAAGAGCCGACTGTATTCGATATTGCTTTTTAGATATAGAGAAAAAGCTGAGAAGAATGCTTCTACCGCGTTCTTCTATAAAAATAAAAGTAAGGTAGGTGTCTTGGACAATCTCGTTAGTTCATACTTCAAGAGAAATGTCCGGTAAAACAGGTGGCTGAAGTCGCACAGTGACAGTTCTTGAATTGCATTTCACCTGTATGATTAATACTCTTTCCAGATGGTATTGATAAATGTCACTCACCTTTGATCTATGACTTTTGAAGTAGTGGTCTCCAAACTTAATATGTGCTTGAGTTTCTTTCGAAGTTAAAACCAACCGTTGAGCTACTATATAATAAAAAAATTACTTATTGCTTAGACAGGCTTTTATTTATACATATACAACCAAAGAAACCAACTTAATCTTTCGAAGTTTTTAAAGTTAATTAGTCATATTAAGGTATCCGACTACGTTCGGAACTGTGATTTAAAAAAAGCGTATAAATGGATAGTTTTCATGATCTTTAGTGTCACTTGGAATCGAATACATATAAAAATTGTTTTAAGAATATTACTAGAATAAAAAAATTATTTGAACGCAATATGTTGGCAAAAAATTAACTTTGAATTAACTAATTTCAAAGCATTCTCCTTTTATGAAAAATGCTTCTATAATAATAATATGTTGCTTATATAAAGTTAAGATTTCTCCAAAGGGCCTGAACTAGAATTCACATTATTTTCCGAGTTACTACTAATTGAAATAATTATTGGTGTTTTTTTCTCAAAATTTCTCCACTCTGTTGTATTAAAATATAGATATATAAATCCACTTCTAAGTTATATAATTCAAAAATTCTAGTTCGAGCTCTGTACAGAGGTTTGAGCTATATATAGGCAAAATATTATTATTATAGAAGCATTTCCCATAAAAGGAGACTGTTTTGAAAATAGGTAATTCTACGTTCATTTTTTGCCAAAATATTGCATTTAAATAATTTCTTACTGAAAGAATATTCTTAAAACAATTTTATACATGTATTCTAATTTAGGTGATACAAAATATCATAAAAATTATCCATTTATACGCTTATTCGAAATAACAGTTCTGAGAACGTAGTCGGATACCTTAAAGTAAAAATATGAAGAAAAATCGTAGTTTTTTATTTCAAAAGTTTTGCACAAAAATGCAATAGTTTTAACAAAGCTTAAATCTATAAAATGCTTTGTAATAATAAAATATTTAAAAAAAAAGTGTGAATTTTAAATTTAAAAGCAAAAAAATGTTTCAATAAGGAGCTTGACATATGCTTTGCTCTGTGGCTTTTTTCAATGTGGATAAATAATCTTTTACTGTCATGAGGCCGCGGAAACCTAGCGTTCATGATCAGGAACTCGAGACCGACATTATCGAGCCGTGGGTTTCAGTTCTAATGCCAGTGAAGACCCTTCATGCAGAGGGGTTGATTCACGTTAAATATTTAGAGTTTTAAAGCCTTCATGTTCATGTCGTATGGAAACATGGTGAGTGAGGTATCACAGTTCAAAAGTCGTCTTTGTCACTTGAACAGGGCTAGGTCCATCTCCAATGCGTTGCTTTAGAGTACAGCATTAACAAACACTCACAGAACGTTGCTGCTATTCCAATGTTGCCGCAGTTATCAATGAGGTCCATTTTCATATTTATTTTTACCCTCCTCCGAAGGTAAAGAGGAAGACTTACATAAATATAAGTACAACAAGTAATATAAAAAAAAAAAAACTCAGTCAATTCCTACTTCGTTAGAGAAGCTTACTGGCACCATTTGTTGCAGATAAATCTAAATTCATCAGAAATAACGCAAAATAAATTTAAAAATAAAACACAGAATTTAATTAATAAATTAATGTTTTTAAAAAATGTATTAACATCAAGTGTCATCCACTACAAGTTTAAAAAAACGTATATGAATTTCAATGGATGATTAAAAAGTATTTTATTAATGATTGAAAATTTGAATAAGATTTATATATAAATATATATATATATGTGTATATATATATATATATATGTATATGTATATATATA
>BMAV01024661.1:66724-91691 GCA_019973955.1 Trichonephila inaurata madagascariensis | reverse complement strand
GCTGGCTTATATAGCACCCTCTTCCTGATTGTAGCGCCACCTCGGCGTGTATGAGCATGCGTATTGGCACAAAACTTGGATCATTTGCATATCACATTACGCTGTACTTATTTGCAAAGTTTCGCGATTGTACTTAGCTTCCTTCTTGGGTCGCTATTTTCAATGTTCCTGAGTGTATTTTAAAACAGAGCTAAACTTTACTTTTTTTCTTTGGGAAAGTAATTGCGAGTTGTATTGTTTTGACATGAAAACACAGTAAAAGCGAACTATATTTTTTTTGGAATTGTAACTAGATTTAGTTTAAAAATATTTGTTTAATTAAAACTATCTTAAAATCATATTCTTTATTTAATGGCACTCTGCAATCTTTTTATAAACTTAAGGGCTCATAAATCATTAAATAGAACCATAAGAAATAATTTAACTCACTGTTTAAAGAAAAAATGTCAACTTATGCATAAAAAATATATGTACTTTTATATAGATTCCAGATATACCCTAAGAAAAGGAATTGTTTTGTACAATAATATTTATGAATAAAAATTTTAAAAAAGGTATTCTTTTCATGCTCTTTAGTTCTAATGTGCTGCTGTATTTTTGGAGAATATTTCATATATATTCTTGTGTGTGTGTGTGTGCTAATCATATCAAATACCATTCCATAATAGTATTATATGCCTGTTTAACAGACCTCTTGAATTTTTATGAAAAGGTTGTGGTTTCTACTCTATCAATTTTTATCAAATAACCCTATTAAAATTTTTCAACCGGATTATATTTCTCAGCTTTCCAACCTAATGGAATCCTTGAAATTATCCTAACCAAACTTATAGCGGAAATTTTTCTAGAGTCGAACAAATGTGGAATATTTCTACTTAAAAAGCATTTAATTCTGTTTATCCCTAAAAATAAATCTTGATGCGTAGGCACTCTTCCAAAATGGAAATATTTGCTTTTCAAACAAACTCCAAGTAAAAATGTAGATTTAAAATATTTTTAATTAAGGATGATGTTACAAAAGTTATAGATATATTCCGGCTTTAAATATCACAATAAATTATTCAGGTTTGAGAAAACTTAAATGAAAATAAAATTTTATATAATAAATAACAATATTTGTCAATTTATCTGTTTTTTCAAGAAAAAATTACAAATATCTTTCTATAGAGAATTTATTTCGTTTTTGTTAGATATCGTTATAATATGCAAAGTCTCGTTCTTCCTCCCAGCTTATTAATAAAACAAATATATTCTCATTATTATATCAAATTGCTAAAATAGACTTAACGTCTAAATAATTTTATTTTTAGTATTTCGACTTTAGAACGCCTTAATTAGAAGATTCGCTTTTATGTTCTCTTTCACAGTTTAATGTAAATCAAGAATCAAATCCATAGTAAGCCTTATAATGCATGTACACACAAGAATCAGTTTTCAAACACATATAGCAAATAATTTCTTGTTATTATTATAAGAGGATTATTTTATGCAAATCTGCAAACCACTTTTACTGTTACAAGGTGATCACCTCCATAAAGTTTTTGTTTTGGACATGCCACTATACAAGTCATAAAACTAATTTACATCCCATAATGAAAACAGAAGTGTCTTTCTACAATCTCTCCATTCAACTTCTTTAATTTATTATATATACTGTTAAGAGTAGAAATAATTTAAGTTAAAATGTGTTCCTTTCATTAAGATAAATTTATTTCGCATTAAGGCATATCTTCCTAAAATGAAGTAGGAAAACCGAATGGAAGACTTTATTTCCTTTAGTTGCATAAAATAATTAAAAGTACTATTATGCATAGAAATTTGCTTGATACAGCGCTTCTCAAACTGTGGGGGGCGCACCCTTAGGGGGGCGTGATAACCCTAGGAGAGGGGCGTAAGCATATTGAAGAATCGAAAACAAAAGATTATTCAAAAAAATTATTAATTTATTGAAAGTAAACAAACAAAATACATTGTGACACAATAAAAACATTTACTCTGAGATAATAAAACATGTAAATGTTTCAGTACTATACAATGTATTTCATAATTAATTAAACAATACTAAGTTAAGAACAAGTTTAATAATTACCAGTGACCCCACGGGCTTGTCATATATTATGCGCAAAATTATATGCAAAAATTAAAGCTTATCTGGATAATTTTTTACGGTGTATAATTAATCCCTTAACTGCCAATTAAAATTTACGTGATTCGCACGTATTCAAGTGTATGTGATGTAATGGCGGAGAGGGATAAAGGGAATAAATAAAAAAATCTTCTGAAATAAATAAATCCTTTGCAAACACTGTCAAAGGCATTTTACTGTATTCCAAAGCCTTTGGAATAATTTTTATGGATAGGAGTGACAGAGAAGATCGTATATAGGAAAGACGTATATATACGTCCGGAGCAATTTACGCACTGGCTGAGCGAGACGTTTATATCCGCCACTGGCACTTAAGAAGTAAAAGTCGTATTGTATATTTAGCGTCAGAGTATCGTATTATCTATTTGATGCATTGTTATTGTATGAAGGGGGGCGCGATGAAAATTATGATTGAATATTGGGTCGCAGGTAGTGAGTTTGAGAAGCACTGGCTTAACAGATAGTAAAGCTTGTTACAATTATCTATTTTATATCCATGTCTATATTACAGTATATATCATCCTCTCCTGTAAAATGAATATTAAATTATGTGTAAATGTATTTATATGTTATTAAGAGGTTTATTCACAGCTTCTGAATTTCTTAAATATATATATAACGACTTCGTTTTAATTTAAATTAACTTTACTTTGGATTGTTTTTTTTAATATTTCATTTGATCTTATCAAGTTTAAAGCGCTTAAGATTTCGTGATGTCATTACTTTTAAAAAAATAAAATTTTATATACTGAATTTTAATATTTTTTTCTGAAAAAAATCCTATTAAATCGAAACGCTTATGAATCATTTGGTTAGTATTGGTCCACAAACTGCACATATGTTGTATATGTAATCAATATTTCAAAATATCAGGTTCCTCTCATAATAATGTTGCTACTCTATCCATTATAGAACGGAATATATTCAAATACAATTCATCACTAAAAAAAATCTTTAACTTGCATTTATAGTCATTTGAAGTTAAAATTTTAAAAATCTGTTTAATCGTTTTTAAATAAAAAATAAAAAAAGGCATATGTATTATATTCTATACCCAAAAAGATATAAATTATTTTGAGCAGTAAATTATTAACAATTCAAATTAATTCTCGTTATATTTAGGAGCGACAAGATTTCAAATTCCTATAAAACACACAATCTAAAGAATAAACTTAGTTTTACACCCCTATCGAAAAGTCGCACCCCTAGAATTCAACTAAGACAACAAGCAATTTTATTTTATTCAACATTCTTGACATTCCCTTTTCTTTTGTCTCCACTTTCACACGTTTTAAACTTTCAATCTTCCTGAATTCCGTCTGTTTTTTTTATTTTTCATTTACTGCTTATTCTCTTTTGAGAGTCTTGTGTCTTTTTGTGTATATGTGCTCTCTGTTTTCAAAATTCATTGAACTGTAATTGTGTCTTTGTGTTATAACTGTTGATTTAAGTAAAGTAAAAGAAAATTGAAAGAATGTAAAATATTCATTTACCATTTTTTTTATAGTACTGCATTTTTAATAGGTTATTGCTAAGTAATCTGTTGTAGGAGCATTTTCTTTATGGTTTATAATTTTAGATATTTGACAGTTCGAATGGCACTTTGAAACACTTTTTATGGTACCTTCAGTTTTTAATGATTTTGGCAATATTTCAAAGTACAGTCGAACCCTGACTTAATGAACCCCTATTTAATGAATTTCGCGATTTAACAAATTTTTCTCTTCCTCTATTAAAATAAATGCAAAAAATCCCTATTTAACGAATAATAAACCCCGTATTATTGAATTATTTCGGCAAATGAGGGATTTAATTTATTAATTTGTGTTAAAAAAATTGGATTTTTATTCAAATGACATTTTTTTTTGTCCAGAAAAAGACTTTTCTTGCAAGCAGAAAATTTCAACGGGAAAGGGTGAAGATATTATTAAGGTGCAGATGAGTCTTGAATGTAATCTATCGTGTGAGTCTTTAGTAGGACAGGAAATTGCTTTCTTATTTCATCCCAATCCACAAAATAAGGGATATTTTAAAATTTTAATGATTATGATACGTTTGATGACGGTCTGCCTTCTTGTGCAACGGAAGTTGAGGAAATTGTTGATTTGTCGAAGCCAAAGAAGAGTAATTCTAATACAGAAATTGATAATAAAACTCCTATCAAAACTGCTACATTTTGTAATATTTTACATTGTTAGGAAACTGTGAAAACATTCCTCTCTCTTATGCAACAGGATGTAAATGATGTAGTATTTTCTTCTCTGCATAGCCGAAAAAAAACCCTTTCGAGTCAGGAATCAAACAGATTTTAAAACATCTACTAGTAAGTGTTTTCAAATTTCCTATTAACTGGTGCGTAATAATTGACTAAAAGTATTTTTATGTGTGGAATAAAAAGTGTGTAGTTTCTAACTATGGATATTTTTTGTGTTGTTGCATATAGCAACGTGTTCCTCAAACTGTGTGGCATGCCCCCTTGGAGAGAGGTGATATCACTATGTGGGAGGCACGAGCATATAGAAAAGACGAAAATAAAAGACGTAAAATAAAGTATTAATTTACTGAAAGAAAGCAAATTAAAATACATTCTGACATAATAAATAATAAATACTCATTTAAACTGATATAATATACTTATAAATGTATCAGTACAGTACAATGTTTTTGACAATTATTTTATCAATACATTAAAAACAAGTTTAATAATTACAAGTGTCTTCCATGAGCTTGCCATATACAAAATATAATACTTATCTTGATAATTTGTATGGTTTATAATTAAAGTCGTATATTGTAGCTTTAGCGTCTAAGTATATTTTTATTGCATTCAATGCATTGTTATTGTAGAAGAGGGGTGCGATGAAAGTTATATATGATTGAAAACTGGGTCCCAAACACTGAAAGTTTGAGAAGCGCTGGCTTATAGAATTTCCGAAAAATAAGGGCAAAAAAATTTTAATTTTGTTTGGACCTTATATAACGAATAACCATAAATTAAACCCTGAAATGTTCGACTCAGATGAATTCATTTAATCGGGATCTGACTGCACACAAATTTATGAATAAACTTATTTTACAAAAAATGAGAACTTTTTTATTTATTTATTTAATTATTTATTTATTTATTACAAAATGCATATATAAGCAAGTGAAAGTTACCATATCGAAAAGTTCATCAGTTTTTCTTGTCCCAATTTAGATTGCTGTAGAGTAATGTACAAATAAAAATAAAATATTAAAAATTCTAATAATTTTTTTCATTTAAAAGTATTGATAATTTTGAATGAATTATTTTACAAAATGTAAATCAGTGCATTTCTAATTTTTTTGAAAGAATTTATATTAAAATTTTCCAAAAAGTCCATCGTAAAAATTGTAAGAATTATTAAATGACAAAAGCTCCCCAATCAGTAATGGATAATTTAATTTCTTTTAATAATTCATTTCAATAAATTGTCGCTATTAATGAACAATTTTTTTTATTTTGATAGTTTTTTTTAGTTTCCAATGCATTTTTGAATTGTATTCTACTAACTGGAGGAGTATTTTAATATATTTTTGGTTACAATTTTATAGTATTAAATTTATGAAATTTTATCTACTTTCTGAAAATTTGCAGTTTTGCAAAACCTGTTTCAATGCAGAAAAAACTCTTTTGATTTAATTGTTAAAAGGAAAATAGTACTATGAAAATTATTTCAAGAACATTTGAATTTGTTCTAAGACTTTTGCATATTTTTCAATAATTTTACTTTTTTAATATGTTTATAGAAATTGATTAACAAATGAAAATATGTATGAAAAGGTGAATTAAAACAAACATAAAAATATACTATCAAAATAGAGCTTTAAACTCTACTTTAAAAGTTAATATCCTCCAAAAAGCATCATTTTTATTAAATTACCAACTTCCTAAGAAATAAACGGTTTCTTGTAGAAATTTACATAACTTACTTTATATAAAAGTATTGCCATCTTCGAAAACGCTTATGATAACATACGTCATAAACTTTCCTTGAACTGAGCAAGTGTATTCTTTGAGAGATAAGCTATTCCGTAGAATATTTCTTCTTTTTAAAGTCAATGTTATTTCTATTCAAAGGAATGGAGTGAAACGCAGAGAATATCGCATATAACCCAATATTCTCAATATAGTTTCTTCTCAAGTTTTGAGGAAACTGAAGAAATGCTTTATACTGTGTCAATATCTCATCACGTTAAGTGAAAAAATTCAGTTCTGGGCACTTTTCAACCGTTCAGTTGAATAAAATTTAGTGATATAAAGATCGTATAAAGAGTTTAACTCCTAAAAAATATACGGTTAAGTTTACTGTGCTTTTCTTGCTCAGTTTGCTTAAGAGATGCCCTAAAAAGTGCAGCTGCTCTTCCTTATAGCATATGCTTTGCAGAACATTGGTCTAGTAAAATTTTTAACATTTCTTTAGGTAGCTCACGCAAATACATGCACCAAAATAAATGCTAACAGCTTTTGAAAACGATAGCGTTAATTAAATTATGACATTGTCCGGCATATTTGTTAAGCACTTGCAAGTTTTTTCTCCATGAAAAAATAAGATAGATACGCAATTTAGACAATATACAATAAGCAAATTTATAATGTGTTTCACCATTTCTGATAAAAAAAAATTACTAGTGGAAAAATTTAGTGTTCAAACCATGAAAAAGGAAGCATTTTAGTTATAAGATCTTGTCTTATTTTGAAAATCTTTTGTATAGTTTCAGAGATCACAGAAAGTCAAATTCCCACATAATTAAGAACTAATACTAATTAACACTTATTTAATGAATAAACTCAAAATATCTCAGCTTAATGGCACAAAGATAAGCCTTCGCTTAAACAAAACAGATTATTAAGCAACTTTAACAGAAAAAATGGTAGGATTATATAATATAGTACAAAAAGCAGCTCGTTAAACTAGAAATTATCTTTTAAATTTTTCGTATTCCACCACGAATCATCCTATTTCTCTTTAAAAAGCAGTGCAATTAAAAACATCAATATCTCATCTATACTTCGTTCGAGAACACCATCGTATAAAAAAATAGAAATTGTAATTATTTATTTGTATATTTGTGTAAACTAACTTCGGGGGATAAATATAGATCTTCTGAGATAGACAGAAGCAATATAACAGACTTATAGATTATGCCTACAAAATAAAAGTAACTAAAAATGAGAACAAGCAGAAAGAATATTAAACTCTATAATTGTTAATACTTTATTGTACTGCCTGTATATAAGTCTACTGTCTGTTAATACTTTCTGTATATAAGTATGTAAACAAAAAAATACCAACTATATCAAAAAAGTTGTCGAAATCGAATAAATATACATAATTAAAAATATAAATGCAATGACTCATCCTTATCATTTGCTTTTGCAATTTTTTTTAATTCTAAGATCAATTTACTTGCTTAAAGTAGAATTAAAATTATCAAGTTATTTAAAATACATATATCAAGCTTTCTTGAAATAAAAATGTCTTTTTTTTGCGTGCTGTTTCTCTAACTTTAAAATTCATCCAATTAACACAGCGTTTCTGAAACTGTGGAGGGCACGAGCATGTTGAAAAGTCGAAAACAAAAGATTTAAAATAAGTATTAATTTACTGAAATTAAGCAAAACAAAATACTTTTTGACATAATTAAAATTAAATGCATATTTACACTGATATAATCCTAATATACGTGAAAGTTTGTGAGGATGTTTGGCCCTCTTTCACGCAAAAATTACTGAATGGATTTTAATGAAACTTTACAATAATACAGCTTATGCATCTGAATAATACATAGGCTATAATTTATAAAGATATTGTGTGAAGTTTTCAAAATATAACGACAATTGTCAAGAAAGTAGGAAAAAATTCTGCCATTTGCAAAAAAGCCCGTGACAGCATTCATCTATCTTTTTTATTCCTTTTGTTTTGTCTACGCCAATCCTCAGTGTACTCCCGCTTTTAATTTATTCCGTTCATCAGTGTAATCACTTTTTTTTATTTCATAATAAAGCTAGATTTCGAAGGGAGAGGTGGTGGCAAGATTTTAACATAAAATAAATACAACAAAAAATAATATTAATGTATTACACTTCCTGATATAAATCATTTGCACTGTTTTAAGCGCTCATTATACAAAATTTGTAACAATGACAGTGGAAGAAAAAACTATGAAATTAAAATAAAATATCAAAATGTTTTTATCGGTCTTTTTTTTTTCTTTTTTAATGTTTTTTTCAATACATGTAAATATATATCTATGCTTTCCCCCATACTGTTTTTTATAACTTAGATATATATATATATGTTTATTCAAGCATTAAAAAAAGCAATCGTTTCAATAGCTATCTGTAAATTTTTCTTTTATTTATTACTTATAGAAAATAGATTTTAATTAATATATATATATATGTTTTTTAAAAGAATTATTTCTATTATTTCATCACTAAATTAATTATTTGTTAATTAAAAAGTACATCGGCTATTATTTTTAAAATAATATAATAAATTTCTGTGTGTGTGTGTGATTTTCATGAAACAATCAATCGTTACGTATAGTTAGCTTAAAAATGTATCTGAAATGTATGTTTATCCAAAAAAAAACAGAATTATGCCGGGCTAGAGAGAAGGGGAAAAACCTGTCTTAAATCGAAAATATGTTGAACAAATTTCGAAAAAGGGAAATTTAACGAAATAATTTTAGAAATCACTCATATTGCGCGCGTACAAACAAACACACATAATTGCTGGCGTCATGAGGGAAAGAGAAAGCCCGTGCAAAGCCGAGCCCTGCAGCTAGTATACTTATAAATGTATCAGTATTGCACAATATGTTTGATAGTTAATTTAGCAATACTAAATTAAAAACAAGTTAAGTAATTACTAGTGCCTCCCATGGGCTTGTTGTACACAAAATCTAATAATTATCTTGATAGTTTGTATGGCTTTTAATTGAAGTCGCATTGTAACTTTAATGTCCATTATTTTTATTGCATCATTCAAGACGCTGTTATTGTATGAGGGGGGGGGGGGGGGAAGAAAATTTGATTGAAAATTGTGTCTCTAATTTTGAAAGTTTGAGAAGGACTAATGTAACACTAACATTACTTTATTCTAAATTTTGCAGTGCTTCATAACAAAAAGGAAACAAATTACATAAATAAACAAATTAGTGTTCTTTCTGTTTTTTTTTTTTTTTTACTTCTATGCATAAAATGCATGCAAGACACTTAAATTGCTTAAAAATGTCTAGTGCTTGTTATAAAAAGCAATGTGAAAAATATTATTTTCATTTAGACTTGTCGTCTAATATGTTCCGTTGAATCAAATTTAAACAAATTCAAAATTCGGTTTTAGATGACAACTGGCATTCCAGTTTTTGAACCACAGCATATTTATATGATCTATGGAAAATTTCGCACCACACAGTTCTAGCCACAAGAGGTTATGTTATTGAATATATTTAAATGAAACAGTAAAAAAAGAAATTTCAAAGGTTTAATGTACCGTTAACATTAAGTTTATTATTAGGGAAAGTAAGCATGAATTAAAACAGAAACAAATTTGAAAAGTTATTAACTGACTAATTTATACTGGTAGCTAAGCGAATAATCCCCTTGTTGGTTAATAAGGAGATAATTAATAATAAATAGTTAACGTTAACTATGATTATCAACTAAATGTCAGTTATTTCTCGATACAATTGTACAATAATAAATTTCAAATAGATTTCTTTTAAATCTTACCAACAGGTTTCATCCTCTTTTAGCTGATTCGGATAAATATACATTAAAATTGTACATAATCAGTTGAATATTTATTTAATTCATTTATAATTCATTTAAAATTGCGCTATTTTATTTAACAAATAGTTACTCGATTATCGTATCACAAAATAAAGAATTCTTAAGTTGAATTCGAAAAATATTAAGCTGAGCTGTAAAATATTTTAAAGTATTTCACAATCAGAAATAAGGATATTAAAAACATACAACAAAGTATTTGAATTGAATAAAAAGTATATTTTTAGAAACAACAAGAGCTTTGCATTAGATAACGTTTTTATCCAAAAAAAAGTAACAACTACTATTGAAGAATGGAAACGTCCAATAAAAAAAAATCAAGATATGAGCATAGCCATTATCTCGTGTATATATATACTCATTTTAATAATAGGAAACCAAATTATTTCCATTAAATGCATCATCTGTGCCAAAATATTTTAATGATGCAGAGTTCAAGTGTAGGAGACTCAATAACAATAGGTTCTTGGAACATGCAATGCCTTTATATGCAATTATTGGTGAATAGTTGAAGATAATGGCTGTTTTCCGCAGATGGCTGCTTCAAAATAAGAGAGAAAAACCATTTTAGAAATTCTAGATTTTCCTTGTTAATTCAGTACTTTTCATACTCATTGTGGTTGTTTATGGATTTCGTACTTCAAAAGGAGAAAAAAAACACGCTTTTTTATTCATTTTCTCCAGACTTGAATGACACCTTGCTATCTCTAATGGTATTATATACAAACGATCCGAATATCTTTACAAACCCAGAACAAAGGAACACTCAGAAACGGCGGGAAGAAGAATTTTCAAAGAAATGGAAGGATCTTGAAAATAAGAAAAACAGAAGAAAAAAAAAACATTTTTCATAAAACTTAAGTTAACGCATGGGAAATCGGCTTCTTTTGAGCTATAAGAGCGAAATGATGGTCTTATCTAGGACATCGTATATTCCTATTATACCAAAGCGATTTTTATTTTTATTGGCACAGACGTAAAAATCTAATTTCAAGGCCCGGATTCTTTTCTTTAAAGAACACGAGTTCTCTCTTTTCGGTTCTGATCAATTTCCTGTGTAAAGCAAGACAGTAAGAAATATCTTTATATCGATTCCAAATCCTTTTGATTCCGACAATTCTTTTAAAGTGAAAACAGGACATGGAAGAATAAAAGAAAAAAATACAGATAAGGATTCTTGAATTTCTATTTTATGGCGATATCGCTCATAAGATATTGTTTTATCACCGAATTAAGACGAATTACAAATGTTTGCCGATTATCGAACGATTAGTGTGGTAAATTGGATTTCAGGGCAAATCGAGTTGCGATTGCCTTAAGAAAAGAACAAATAGATCGGAAACTATTCTGGAAAACGGGTGCATGACAAATGGTTCTCTTTGTCATCCAGTCTTATTTCTTCTATGGCGAGTCTCTAAAAATTTATGGCTTGTCTTAATTGAATTTTAAAATAAGATTTAATGTAAGTACAAAGAAACAATTGCATACAAAGTGTCAAAATTAAAATCAGACATATTTAAAGCTGTCGGTATTTAAAACACAAAGTGATATTAAATTCCGAAAACGAAAGAGCAAAATAAATAGATTATTTGAAAGGAAAATATTTAAATTGCTTTAATTTTATAGAAGATACGCTTAGCAATTGTTTAACAGAAAAATTATTAGTTAAATGTTTATATTAAACATAACTATAAAAAGTACTAAAGAAATTTCAACATTAAAAAACATATGACATTCCAAAATGCTTGGAAAGACAGAAAATTGAACCTATTTTTCTTTTTAACTATGTTCCATTTGTAATCTTTTTTATATGCTACGCATTTTCGAAAAACGTTACTTCCTTTCAATTAGATAATATTAAGGCGACAAATTAACAAAATTAAATTATCAAAACTTAACTTTTTCATGCGCCATATATTAAATTAAGCAAGAGTGTTAAATTAAACCCAAACGTAATAAACGCATTTACTCAATATTTCACTTAAATTTTGTGTCGTTTAAAGTAATAGTTTTTCGTGTGGTCATGAATTTTGAATTATTCCTCCACACTTATTTTCCCACTTAAAAATTACAATGAATTATTGCCAATAATTAAATTTTAAATTTCAATTTTTAGCATATACCAAATGTCATTAAATAACGAAAATTACTAGTTAAACCTGATGTTTAAATATTGTAAAATATACTATCTCATTTTGTCATAGTTAAAATAAAAAAAAACTCCAGAAATAAAAGTATTACTTTTAAAAGTTATAAATGCAATTATCTATCTCATATAGTAACTATTAAATTTTAAAGTTTTGTTTTATTACTAACGGGCTGATAATAGCTTTTAAAAAATATATGAAAACCAATTTTTCCATCAGTTTTTTTTTTATTATTCCTTTGTCTTTTCTCTTAAAAGTTTATGTATAAAATTTAATGACAATCTGATAATTTATTAAAAAAGCTACACAATGAAAACTTCTTAAGTAAGACCTCTTTATATTCTAAATTTATAACACAATTTCATCAATCGCGGAAGATAAAAGGAAAATCGGAAAGCATCACAAAAATATCATTAATTTTTCCTGAAAAACAGAGTTCAGGTTATAAATAGATTTTAAGGGTTTAGTAGCTTCAAAAGTAAGAAACCCATTAATATATAATTCAGAAAAAAATTAATTTATTGAAAAAATATAGAAGATTATCTTAAGCATTCTTTTAATAAAAATCCGGGCATTAAATAACGCAAAAAACTTTAACAAATTATTCAACGAAAAAAGAATTTATCAATTTAAAAAATTCTTATAACGATTTATAGTGTAGTTATGATTTTACATAATATAATTAAAACCTGTGCTTTGTTTGAATAAGCAAGAAGAATTGTGATAGTTTTAGAACAATGAGTCTAATTAAGGTAATATAGTAAAAAATATTAGGTACATGTATATAAAAATGAGCATAATTAGAGATTATTCTTTTTTCTCTTGTTTTTTACTGTTTACATTACTTTTTTATTGTTAAAAAGCACTCCATAGAGAAATGATAAAAACAAAATATTTTATACAAAACAAAACAGGAAAATCAGTAAAAGCAAAAACAAATTTGTATATATTAGATAAACTATCCATTACATATAAGCTGTTTATTTTACCCACATAACATACTCAAACAGATTTTCTTACATAATCAACTCCCAATTTATAATAAGGAAAATAAAAAAGAACGTAATTTAAAGTATATTACAGAGGCTGGATAAAGCAAGAGAGCTTCCAACAAAAACAGCTCTATATTAATAATTAGGGTAATAAGATTAATAATAATGAAAAAATCAGTCGTTAAATTCGAAGGATATAAACAGTTAAGATTTTTTACGACTTATAGAAATATCGAGACTTTTTTCACTCGATTTTTTAGAAAATAGCTTTTCTCCTAAAATTTACTAAAATGATTATTTCTCTCCATTGAAGCGGGAGTACCTTAATTATTATTATCATAAGCAAAAAATATTTTTTTTAAATTCGTTATTATAAGAAAACATAAAAAGTAGCTTGAAATTGGAAGAATTAATCCACCTTCACTTAGCTTTCCATGCTTCATCATAAATGTGACCTGAGTAGAAGCAAAAGCACAACATGCGTAAGTATTAATCATCTAGAGTAAATTAAGTGTAATAACTTTACTTGAAACCTAATATGACATCCAGGGCAATGACAAATGTTTTAATATATTTGGATTATAAAAGAAATTTTCTGATTAAATATTACGATGTAATCCTCTAAAAATTCGATATAATTAACTGACTATAGAAAATGGCACGATCCATTCATTTATACCTATAAATAAAGGGTTATAGAAATATGATGTTGATTATAATTATATCTCTAGCTAATATTGGAATTACACATCGCACACTGTATTAAATATTATAATAACGATGTAAAAAAATATTTCTGAAGCAATTTTAATATTTTTGTTTAATATTTAACTCAATTTCCTCTTTTCTGATATAAAGAAAACTTAATAAGATAAAAAAAAATTAGATCAAAAAACAATATATCTTGCTTAATACAATTGTGAATCTCTAACTTTACTACTAATGTTAATATTGTTATCTCAATCAAAGAGTTGTTATTGTTGTTGTTAGTTTGTTTCTCAAATTGGCTACATTTTGGCAGTATAGACTTTGCAGATACGGCAAGTTCCCAAGTGTGTAAGAGCCATTTTATTTCTGGTATCATTTAGTGGCGGCTCCCTCTAACAAATTTTTTTGACGCTTGCATTTATTCAATTCAAACTCTCACATCGGATGTTAAATATTACCGTGATTTAATTTTTCCGGGAGTACAAAGATCAAATTTATACTTAAAGGATCTTTCACATGCCACCTAATCATATGACATACTTGCCTACAGTTTACGCATCCAGAAAATCTATCAACTCCAACCGAGATCGAACCCGCAACCTTTTGCTTATGAGGCTGACACGCTACTTCTAAGGCACCGAGCAGACAAAGTAAAACAGGCTTTAACCTGTGACCCATCGTATACTATCAAACTGAACTTTCTCAGATTCATATAAGTTAATATTTTTTAGTTAAATAATTCTGTGCAAATTTTAAAGATGTTACTAGATCACAATGAATCAACACAAGATTACCTTACTTCTGGAATGTACCCATTAGACGCATTTGAATCATCCATTAGGCAGTCAAAAATGTAAGGAAAATTAAAATATATTTTAATTTTATTTGTATTAATTATTTGTAAGTTTACTATTCAGCTCTATACACATTTCTATTTCCGTCTTTAAGTACATTTTATCAAGTTTTTTGTAGTTTTATTTTTTTAAAAATACATAAATGCGCTTCTTACAAATATAGAAAATAACTTAAAATGTTTTCCAAAAACTCTTGGCAACCAAAAGCCATGCTCAAGAAAACATGACATCTCAAAAATACGTAAGCCAATATTTCATTCGTATAAATCTTATATGGTTTCAAAGATAGTCATATTTTTCGAGCAATGCAAGAATATGTGTAATACTCTTTTCTTGCAGAGTATCTTTCTTCTTATCGAGGTCATTTAAAGATATGATTTGATATTCTTACAAAAAATGCTCCATGCATCATTTTATATATGCCCTATTCAAATTTCACGTGCATACAAATCCTGTATTCCTTAAAATATTTGAATCCCCGGAAAATTTAAATATGCTGTTGAGGAAAAAAAAACAGAAAATTTATCTATATGTGTAACATTATAAGCCTTGACTCTAAAGACTGACATAGTAGAGGATATTTTTGATATATTATTGCAAAGAGCGTATATTTATATTGGTGACATAATTTTGGTAATTGTTTATATATTTATTTATATGTAAATTATTAAACTCCGTTTTGATCCCTATAAAAACATAAACAATAGGAACATAAATAAAGAGAAAGTGAAGGAATTAATTAAATTAACTAAAAAGAGAAATTGTAGATGAAAATGGTATTTTAAACTAGAAAACCTGTATACTCTCAATTTATTTGACTTAATTTGGTTTTAAATATTACGGGAATTACTTGGGCTTCGAATTTATTAAAGGATAAATTAAACCAGCGATACTCAACCTGCGGCCCACCGAGCCTTTTTAAGTGGCCCGGTCATGGTCCATTGCTGTGCACAGTGTATTAAAAATTTGGTGGGAAATTCTTTGTCAAGAAATCAGATATATCAATTTTGCGTTTTGCTCACGGTGTCGTACGGGTACCAATTGATGTTCTTTTTCTATTTGGAACGGTTACGGTTAGTGATAACAAACAACAGTGGAGTAGCGACAATTTTATGGATGGAACTAATATTTAACAATCTTTCATATCTGGCAAGTGAAAAATATTCGAAAAAAATGAATCGTTTCAAGAAGATTGGGAGGTCGACTATTTTGAAGTGAAAAACAAGCAATGATCAGTCATTGTTTGATTAGTAACGACGGTGCTGTATTTAAAAAATACCAATAAACAGAACTTATTTAATGCCACTTTTTCCTAAAAGATCTCTTTCAAGAGGTGATAAATAGGCTTTCTTGAATAATCTTCGCGACAGCAACAGTGTTTTGTCAGTGGTAATATCACAGCGGTAACACAGACATCCTACGAAGTTTGTTATATTATTGGTAATCGTATGAGACCGTTTACTGATGCAAAAATTGTAAAGGTTTATTTCTTAAATGCTTCTAATTTAGTGTTAGTGACAAAAATAAAAAATATAAAAGTTGATAATTATAAAATGCAAAAAACAGGAGTTATAATATTTCGATTAATTTTCTACATTTTAAATTTCCAATGTTATCTTGGTCTTTTTTAAAGCATTTTCTTCCGGCCCCCCTCCCATTTATCCTCATACTGTAGCCCGCGTGAAAAAAACTAACATATGTATGTGGCCCACATGGAATAGTTGACATTTGTATGCAGCCCAGCAGAAGAAAAGGCTCAGTACCCCTGAATTAAACACTTTAGATCTTAGAAAAAGTTTGAAAAATAAAGTTTTGTTTTAGAGCAAATTTAATAACTTATACCAAAAATGGGATCATTCTGAAAGCTTATTTTAATCTAACTTAAGTGAATAATGTTAAAATGTGCAAAGCATAAATATAAATTAATTTACATTTGTATTCAAAATATATGTAAAGATTTCACTTGATTTAAGATATTTTTCTGTGAGAATCTTTTAGTTTGTTGCAGTCATTGAAAGAATGAGACTTCTTGGTATTTTAGTAGCACATTTTATTTTACACAAACAAAGCAACGCCTCGAGACACAGCAAAATAATTACACACAAATAACCACTAGGGCATTACACAACAGCGTTCTTCGTTTGTTCCGGAGATCTCAGCTATTATAGTTTCCTAAACCTGAAGTTTTTAGATCATATGATTTCCGTTAATGTCTTCTGTGACTGGTCAAAGTACGCGAATGATGCAATATTGCATCATCCTGTCTTACAAACGCGAACAAGACAGTTTTTTAGGAGATAAAGTTGTGTTTAACAATATACTTCCTCTTAGGAGGGTAAACTAAGTATTAACTATCACGTTAAAGGCTCAGTGCAATTATGAGTTAAGTAAAATTCCTCGAGATAAAATTTAAGTGGTGAATACATACATACATACATATATATATATATATGTACATACATTAATCTTGTCCCCTCAAAAGAAAAGAAAATTTTATTTCTCTGAATACAAAATTTCTTATTATTTATTATATACGATACTCAAAAAAAGATTCTTAAGAGCTGAATGTATACAAATAATGGAATGTCATCTAGTATTACATTATCATAATATAGAATCATTAGTTTCATGCGACATATGTAAAAAAGCATAATAGAATTTTGTTCTGAAATCAGATTTCTCATAAATCCTATTTTAATAAATTCAAATTCTCTTAAATACGACAACGAAAGAAAAGTAACATATATTCATAATTTGTTTGCTGTTTAGAATATGTCTCAAAGCATAAAAAAAAAATTTATCATGAACAAATTTTATGTGCATTTTAGGCGGTGCATTTTCACAAATAATAAATTTAAATCGCCGACTCAAACAGAAACAAATGCTTTTCGAATCAGTTTTTTTATCTGAAGCCGAAAAGGAATTCAAAATTAAAATTGATAAAATACATTTTGCCACCAACGTTGCTAGGCAGAAGAGCGTAAAAAATAAATGTGCACTAATAGGGCTCGTGTTAGAAAAAAAAAGCTTGCGAAGAAAAATTCCAACGAATTTCACTTCAAATAATTTTTGTTTCATATTTTTGTACATAAATACAAACCATAACATTTTCAAACTTAAAGCATATGTTTGGGCTATTTTTAAAACTCCATAGAAACATTTTTGAAATCAATATTAACCTATGTTAAAATAATTCGATTATTATCCGTTTTAAAATAGTAGTAAAAGCTTTTTATTTCTAAAATCATAACCTATTTTTTAAATTTAGAAATTTTATCAAAATATAACGCTTAATATAGTAATCAAAATCTCTGAAAGTTTGAAGAAATAATTTGATAAAAATGAAACTTTTTTTTTTTTTTTTTTTGAAAAATAAATCTTATTCCTTCATTTATTTAATATTTATTATGTCAAAAAAACCAAAATAAATTTTATTTGAGATTCTATAATAAATCAGGAGTGTACAAGAACTTATTACAAATGAAGCATTCAATTATTTTTGTTAACATGAGCATGTAATAATTAGTTTTTTTAATTCTTCTTTAATATATATAGTTTTAAAAGTATAATGGAACCTTCGCTTTTAGTACGTCCATTGAAGTGTATTACAGAATATGGAAAAAAAAATTACCTTTAAAATTTGTGCAAAGAACTAGAACTATTTTAACAAATGCAATAAAATAAATTTATTATGTGCTGAATTACAGTTTAACATGTGTGTGAGTTTAACATTTAATAACATACGTATACATTAATGTTCTGAACATATTTTTAACTATATAGAACTAATATACAATAATGGATGAAATATCTCATTAGTTTCCACTAAAAAGAATCATGTTGAAAAACACTAATCAAATCAAAAGAACTAAGCTGAAGTTGAGAATCGCACAATAATTAGAATGAATAACTAGTTTGATAATTATTTCAAAGTGCTAGTCATGGAAGGAACTAGTTACTTATATCATTTCATATTCCTTTTTTACATCAAGTTAGAGGCTGAAGTTGAGAATCACACAATAATTAGAATGAATAACTAGTTTGATAATTATTTCAAAGTGCTAGTCATGGAAGGAACTAGTTACTTATATCATTTCATATTCCTTTTTTACATCAAGTTAGAGGTTGTGGAGGATCAGGACATACAAACCTACAGAATCAGTAGTGAACACAAGCATAGTAGGTTTTAGAACGTTTTTCCTTAAACAAAATATCAAAAATACTTATATGCATCAGGGGGGGGTCGTGTAACTAAACCCTAACAAAATATAAATAGTACTTATCTTTAATCGAAGCACACGCGCTTGAAGGGTGCACAAGTAGGATGACTCTCTCTCTCTCTCTCTCACTCTCTCTCAGGAATCTCTCCTAAGTCAATCTGCCTGTGTGAGACTTAATAACTTATGAGAACACTCACTATTCGCTTTACTAACGTACACTGACACTTCACAGTACTCTGAAGCAAATCATCTCAAAGCTCTGAAATCCTGAATTCAGATGCTTAAATATTAATGTATATATATCATTTTCCCTTCACATGGCTTGTCATTCAAATTAACGTCTTAAAAAAACCCAGAAAAGGGGGGAGGTCTGAGGGGTGATAACTTTGTTTTGAGAGCTGAAAATATAAACAACTTTCGATTCAATACAATTCTTTGAGGTTAATATTAAATAACTCGATTCTTTCACACATTATTTATAAAGGAGTGAGGCTTCAAAAAAGAGTAAAATATTTAAACTATAATCATAATTTTTAAAATTATAAGCATATGAAAATAAGAAATATTTCTGTATAAATATTAATTAACTTTTACGTTGTGCATGATATTTTCTAAAAAAGAAGCTCTGATCACAAGAAATAAGTTGATTTATAAAGTTAAAATTATATCCTTATTACGCTGTAGCTATTTTTATATAAATAAAATAATAAATTATATTTTTTTAAAAAATAAAAAAAATGTGTTTTTAATTTTTTTTAAAATTTAAATAATTTTCAAATATTTCGAAATAAAAAACATATATCATACTAAAATTAGGTAGAGTTTAAAGAGCATGATAAATTTTATAATTCTATTTATACATCAAAGGCTAATAGCTTAGAAAATAGCATGAACAACGTAAAATTTACTTAATATTTATTACAGATATATTTTTTATTTTCATATGCTTATAGTTTTTTTAAATTATGATTATATTTTAAACATTTTGCACTTTTTTTAAAATCTTATTCCGTTACAAATAATATGTAAAAGAATCGAACTGTTTAATTTTAATTTCAAAGCATTATATCTACTTGAAAATTGTTTATACTTTCTGCTCTACAAAATTAAAACCCCTGAGTCTCCTTAGAGAAAACGTGCAGGAGAAACCCTACGAAGTGTAAGAGCAGAAATTTATTACCTTTTAATATTTATTAACAATATGAATAACTAGCTTATCTTTTGAATAATTCAAAGATAATAGCTTTATAATATTTTTTATAATTAATCAATCGAAAACAATCAGTTCAATATTACGAGATTTGTCTCCAGTATTTTATCTTGTACCTCTCACTCTAGCGTGTGATATTGCTTTAATAAAACTATCAATCTGTTAATTTCTGTGCATAAAAGTTCTGTGGTGAATTGTTGCCGCCCTAGTATACACGTTTTAAATAACCGAATTATTTAAGGTATCCGACTACGTTCGGAACCGTGATTTTACAAAAGCGTATAAATGGATATTTATGATATTTAGTGTCACTTATATAGATTAGAAAATGTATATAAAATTGTTTTAAGAATAGTATTACAATAAAAAATTATTTAAGTACAAAATTTTGACCAAAAATGAACATAGAATGACGCATTTTCAAAATATTCTCCTTTTGTGAAAAATGCTTCTATTATAATAATATTTTGCCTGTATATAGCTCAAACCACTGTACAGAGGCTCAACTAGAATTTTTGAAATATATAACTTAAAAGTGGGTTTATCCATGTTTTACGACCACAGAGGGGAGAAATTTTAAGGAAAAAATGCCGATAATTATATATTTAAATGGGTTGTAACTCTGAAAATAATGTGAATTTTTCAAAAATCATAGTTGAGCCTCTGTACAGAGGTCTGAGCTATACAGGCAAAATATTATTATAATCGAAGCATTTTTCACAAAAGAACATTTTGAAAAAAAATGTTTTTTTGTCAAAATGTCCTTAAATCAATTTTACACGTGTATTCTAATCTAAGTGACACTAAATATCCTGAAAATTATCTATTTATGCGCTTTTTTAAAGTCACGGTTTCGAACGTAGTCGGATACCTCAAATCATATTTTATGAAATGAACACAATAATTTACACTTGAGTGAAACTGAGGATACAATTTATTAAATTATTTTCATTTTCATTGAAAATAATTTTGTCAGTTATTCTATTCATTACTATTTTTGAATTAAATTGTTAAAATATAAGCAGTATATTAAATGATAAAACGTAATAAAAAAGGTGAAAAATTTGTAACTAAATTTATAATGTTATTAATTTTTCAATATTGTTGACATTTGAGAACCATTTCTGTTATTGAAAGCATGAAATTGTATATCAAAACAGATTCATAAATCAAACTTTACGCACTGTTTTGATTACAGTAAATATAATTTACATCATGCATAAATACTTCAGAAATTTTCAATTACTCTAGTATTTTCCAATCGTTTTCATCTAACCTGTAAAAAAGTAATTTTACTATTCTTTTACGGTATTTCCTCATATAATTCAATTCTTCCTTTCATTTGAAATTTCAGTAAAACTACCTTAAATTCTATCTGTCCTAAATAAAATAGATTGCAATATACTCTGCTCGATTTAAGTACAACAGGAAACGGATTTTACGTCTGAGCTATTTAACTAAAACTAATTTGAAAAAGCTTCCGAGAAATATCTAGTACCGAAAAGAAATTTGTCCCAAGTGGAATAATGGCGAAATTTAATTATCTAAGATGTGTGTGAGTGTGGCCTCAAACTGATCCACTAAGTCTCGTAATAATTTTTATTTCGTTAGCTCTCCCTAGCAAATATAAGGAACCGAAGCTCTTTTCCTATTAGGTAGTTAGCCTTAAGTAACAAATATATCTCCTAAACATATCCAAAAATCAATTACTTTCGAGAAAGGCTCACAAACTACTTGAATCAATCTAAAAATGAAACGGTTCTAATAGCAATGTTGAGGATTATTTATACTCATTTTTTAAATTTTTTCATTTCGAACTGAATGGAACTAGTAATTTTTTTTGTCCAATGTTAAGCTTCATTTGTTTGTCTATCAAATACCACGTAAAAACTAATACTATAGAATAATATTCTATAGAATCAGCGAATTAATCCTTCAGTAAATACTTAATTTTATCATTTATAAAATGTACATTATAGCATCTCTGAGCCATTTAGAAGAACACCCAACTCTTTTTTTTACACGGTAGATACGTTCGTTAGAAAACCGTGGGAAAAAAAAGAAAAAGTGTAAGAAATTACATTCTACATATGGTAAACTTAGGGATACGTTCCACAACTTTCAAAAATCACGTAAGATGAAAAAACTAAATATTTTCCAAAAAATCCGTGCAAAAAAGTAGTAATGAAATCCGCATTACATATTTATAAAACAAAAACAATTCATTTTTATTACAAAAAAAAATTAAAATTAGTGTACATTGAAAATTCAGTCTATATAAAATTCAGTCACCATATAAAAATTCAAATTGTTTTTAAATGAGAGATAAAACTACTAACAGCTATTCATCACTACTTGATAACAAGCATGCACGTAAGCGTGCATTACGTACAGGATAAAAAATGCTATCTGTTACATTTGTCTTGCACAACAGTTGGTTTTGATTCGAAAAAGAAGAATTTCGTCATTATTAACGACCTTTGTTATTAATTTTTGTAGTTGTTGCTGTTACAAAGTCTGTTATTAACAGCAGTTCTTTTTTGTTTGCTTGTTTCTCGAGTTGCATAATATAATTTTTGACATCCGGCAACACAAAACTTAAGATTACATTGAAATTTTAATGCTCGCGTTTTGTGTCAGGATCATGAATAAGAAAATGTTGTTCAATACTTGTAATATATTTAAATAGGCTTTTAATAGCTGAAACTCACTTCCTACTTCGCCATTATTGTCTTCTTTATTATCATATACTAGTATAAATTTGATCAAATCGTCCTCACCCAAAAGGTACAAATCCCATTTTTTTTTTTTTTTAGAATTCGTGCTACAACAAAAAATTTGTGTAAAAATAATCATTACAAATATTCATGTACCGTGTTATTTCAAAATCGTGTAAAAAAACACCGTGTAGAAAAAGAGTTGGGTTTATATTAAAAAATCATTAATATTGCTTCATTTAAAACAAGTATCTCTGGGTTGGCGCACCAGTGACGAGGTACTGTTAAGGTCGCACCACAGACGAGGTACTTTTAAGGCCACACCACTGATGTGAAGGATGCGTTAGGACGACATTGTTATGCTCGTTAACCGGAGCCTTGGTAAGTCAATGAAGATGTCAGAACGTACCAGCCAATTTTGGAAACGAGGCTGACAGACAGTCTTTTGGAGAGTCTGTGTTGGGGCGTTGTAGAGTTTCTCTGGGTTTCCACTTTTCTTCTCTGAAAAGGGGGATATATTACGCCTCCAAAAGCAACACGTGCAACAGGACGTAGCCAGGACTATTATCCGACCATTGGTCCTTGTCACCCCTCGCGCGGTAGACTTTGAAGCCGGAGATTGGAGTGGGTTTGACTTGCTTTTAAGCACAGGTTTGTCTTGTCTTGGATACTTTGCCAAGCGAAACTACGTGACCGTTGGGAAGTTTATAGTAACATAACAGGAAATCGGTCCTTTGATGGAAACCGCGTCATCCCCAATGTTTTATTCGCTTTTCGTTTCAAAAATTACATTTATTTTGTTAGACTCGCCCCTTTATTTCACCTCTCTTTCTGATCATTTTAAAAACGAATTTCATGTTTTAAAGCTCTTTGTAAAGTTATGTTTGAAATTCTCCACCATACTTCGCTTTGATTTGAAATATTAATAAAAAATAGTTTCATTATTTTTTACCCGTAAAAATTTCTTAACGTTTTTGCATTGCTATTCTTTTAACTTTTATTGCGAAAATTCGCTTTTGCTTAAAGTTAAATGAAATGTTAAACAACGTAGAAAAGAAATTAAAATTGCAGAATTAAAATCGTATTGATTATAAGTAATTTTATTTATTTTACAAAGCATTCTAAAAACTTTAAATATGTATATTTATTCTACACTATAAATTTTTTTTCAATTTTTCAGCTTTGATTTTCTTTGCGTGGTATATCAAAAGGGTTTACAAAAGAGAGCTTTACAATCCCAATATGTGTTTTCGAATAAAAATGCACGATAAAGAAAAAAATAACTTTTTTTAAAGTTACAATTTGAAAAACTGAACTTAAATACGCAAAGCGAAATTTTAAACATAATTAATAGATATAAACATTTCGTAACATTTTGGTCTATAGTTATTTCAGTCTCATTTAGAAAAGAAATTCTATTAAAAAAAAGGTGTATTTATGTACAGTAATTACGATGGCTAGTAGTTTTTTCTGGTAATTAAACTCAAATGTATTTTATTTTATCACAACTCAGTAATTACGGTAATAAATTAGAGAATATCACTAGAACAAAGCAAATTGTACTTGATAAGAAAAAATGGCGTGCAATTTTGAATAAATACACATGCAGAGGTAGTTATATTTTATCACAACTTGTAGGAAAATATGAATATATATATATATATATATATATATATATATATATAATCATAATTAAGCTTCTCTTGAGTGATTTTGATTCATAATGGTCTTGAACTCAACAAGGCTTCGTGAGGTAATAGATTTCTAGTTTACCCGCATAAAGGGGAATAGCCATAAACTTATCTCTTCAATTCAGCATTTTTAAACTAAGTTTGATGTAATCTAACATCACCCCAGTATCTGGACCAATCAGAAGAACTTTAAGCGGAAATCATATGATTTTTATAGCTTCCTGTTAACCACCGGTATATAAAGACGGAGATTTCTGATTAGAAAAAGACTGCTTTTTTTGAGAAGGGCATGTAAACCGCGAGAGTAAGTGTCTTGTTTTGTGTGTTGCTACTTATTTCAAGTTTGTAAGTGTTGTTTTTACAAAACAAAATCAATCATGATTTAAAAGTACCAAGCCTTATCAAATTCCTCAACGACTGCATGAATTTATCTGATTCCATCACGTAAAAATTTCCCGCACAT
>BMAV01024661.1:49377-66624 GCA_019973955.1 Trichonephila inaurata madagascariensis | reverse complement strand
CATACACTCATGGACAAAAAAATTAGCACACCAAGAAGGAGTCATCAAATTGAAATGAAATTTTACGTACGTAATGACTACTTTGATATAAATAAATGATTAGAAAATCAAAGAAAAAGGATCATTTATTTCTGAGAAAAAGGCAAAAGAACGAAGGATTTAATACCCTGTTGAACCCCCACTATATAGCGCGAATGCACGATGCAATACGATTGGGCATTGAGACATATAATGCAAGTTCTGTATGATGTCTTGAGACATTTCCTTTTTTATTTGCTGTAACCTTGCCTCTAGTTCGTTCAAACTCGTGGGATGTCCAACTCATCATCCCAAATGATCAAAGATATGCTCGATTGGAGACAGATCTAGAGTTCGGGCAGACCAGGGAAGGGTTCCAACGGTGCAAGTCAGTCTTGTGACACCCTTGCCGTGTATGGCCGAGCATTATCTTGATCAAAAATGGCTTCTGGGAGCTGTTGCATGAGTGGCAACACATGTGGGTGCAGGACGTTATGGACATACCACTGGGCTGCCATGGTGGGATGGATCAATACTAGGGGTGACCGTGTATGGTAGGCAATCTCACCCCATACCATCACAGCAGCTGTGGTAACGATGTGTCGCTATAAAGCAAAGACAGGATTGAGGCGTTCACCACGGGGTCTCCACACACAAACACGATTGTCATCATTGCTGAGATTGAATCTGGATTCGTTGCTAATGACGACCTGGTTCCATTCCGCTGCAGTCCAGTTTCCTTGTGCGCGGCACCACTCCAAACGGAGGTGTCGATAGGTGGCCGTCAAGGGCAGCACACGTAATAGGCACCGAGATCCCAAATGTCCTTCCACTAGGTGCCTTCTTACGGTTCGAGAAGAAACAGGGGCCCTTAGTAAAGGTGCTACATATGCCTGGATGGCGGCCGATGAAGCAGTTGGCTGTAAGTGTGCATTTCTTACGATGTGGCGGATTTCTCGACGACTGGTATGTTGAGGGCTTCCTGAGGATCTTCGTGTAAATGACATTTCTCGGATCCATTGGTCCCAACACCTCCTCACAACACAATCAAAGTGGCCTAGTTGGCGAGCTACTCGCCTAGCCGACCACCCAGCTTCCATCATGTCGTTGATTCTTCCCCTCTCAAACTGCAACAGCTGCTCATATTGTCTTCGAAAACGGCGTAATGGCATATCTACTTCAACTCTTCCTTTGTAAACGTTTCAGCACACTCAAACAAGCTTTGGTTACCTGCTTTATACTCCACGAAAAAGGACATTAAACGCCATCTACCGGCTATACATAATGTACAATCACGCTGCTTTTCTAATCATTTGCATATCTCCCCGACATGTACCTTCATGCTAAGTTTCTTTACGATCCCGCAATTATTTCTTGGTGCGCCAATTTTTTTTTGTCCATGAGTGTATATACACTCTTTAACAAAAAAACGATGCACCAAGAACGAGTTGTCTGATAGAGACAAAAATTGGTGGGTTGAAAGATTATGTACAGAATACAAAATGATTAAAATTTTAGAAAAATTTAATGATTTATTTCAAAGTTACATAGTTACAAATTAACGATCTCAATAAGGTGTTGACCCCCCTCTAGCCTGGATGCAAGCTGCCACACGACGTGACATAGATTGATAAGGCACCCTGATGGTATCCTGCGGTACTTCTTGCCAAATTTGCTCCAATTATCGTCTCAAATCATCAACATTCCCTGGTAGATGCAGTGGCCTTCCCATCATATCCCAAAAATGTTCGATTGAAGAGAGATTTGGTGATCTGACTGGGCAAGGAAGTGTTTGAAAAGCTGTAAGATAGTTCATAACAACACGTGCCACATGTGGTCTGACCTTATCTTCTGAAAAATAAGGCCAAGGTGCTGCAAAAGGAACGATTGCAAAACCGCTTTAAAAACGTCGTCGACGTAACGTTGTGCTGTAAGTGTGCCTCTAATGACGACTCAAGAGGTCAGGCTGGCAAAAGAAATGTCACCCCAGACGAAACCTCATTGTTGAGGGCCTGTGTGGCATGCAACAGCGAAAGCAAGATCGGCACGCTGCCCTGGACGTCTTCAGACACGTCTTCGATGAACGTCAGGACACAATTGGAAGCGAGATTCGTCGCTAAACACTATACGTCCGCAGTCAGCATGATTCCAACTTGATCGAGCCAAGCACCACTGTAATTTGGCTCTACAGTTTACAGGCGTGAGTGGTAGGTGGTGCAGCGGTGGTACGAGCGTAAATTTCACTCTATCAGCCATCTGTCAATGGTCATGGAGGAAACTCGTATGCAGGTCACACGTCTGATGGTTGATAACGATGAAGAAGGCACTGTGTCAGCTGATCTTACAATTAATATGTCCTCCCGATCTGTTGTGGTCATAGGTGGACCACTACCATCACGACGCTGAAATCTGCCACTGTCCACCCATTCTTGCCATCATCATTTAATGGCATCATCACTTCAACCCATATGACGAGCGATTCTCTGATTTCCCCAACCTGCCTCTTTTCCTCCAATGATACGACCTCTTTCAAACTTTGACAGTTGCTCTTAATGAGCTCGATTCCTGTGGCGAGGCACTTTTTCAGTCGTTGAAAGGTATCCTAAATCGCTATGTAACAGAAATTTTGACCATCAGATTGAGAATCGCTTCTTATATAGACTTGCTGAGTGCTGGGCAGTTCCGATGAGCTGTAGCTCCCGCTATTCATTCATTGGACACCAAATTTTAATCATTTGCATGTTCGGTACAAATGTCTTTGCATACGAAATTTCATTACAATCGGGCAACTTCTTCTTGGTGCGTCATTTTTTTTTTTTTGTTATAGAGTGTATATATCAGACGACCTAAGTCAAAAAAGAAATGGCCTGTTACAAAATTTTTGATACTTACAGCGTTGTTTGAAATTCAAGATACCCTTTTGAAGGAGCATAAACAAACGAACATAATTTTTAACTATATTTGTGTGTCTTATCCAAAATTTTTTAGGAATTTCTGTTCTTCCATTGAAATTCAGATAAATAAATAAATCCTATTACAGTAATTATTATTTAATAATATTATAAAGTCAAAAATTATTAGTTAGTTTTATTGCAATTTCAAATCAATATTCTTTCGGCAGATGAATTCCATTAATTCAAATATATATCCCCCAAATTCCAATATAGATATTTAATGATGATTAATTAAATTTCTATTGTCAATCTAGAAAGTTTGAGGAGGAATGAATGAATACAATCGTAGTAATCATTCATCAACAGGCATTATGCATGGTTATCTTGATAACATTTCCGCCTTCTAGAAGTAAAAATCTACTTCATATTTTATATTCTCCAAGTCCAAAACGAGACAGAACACCTCTTAACGAATTGTTATCTCTATTATTTAAGTTCAAATAAGATCATTTTTAAGGAATAATCTCAAATCATCTTTAACTACTTCGAGGAATAGAAATGCATTATATAATAACAGCAATGTTACATTTTAATTATAAAATAAATTTCTAAGCAATTTCCTACATCACACCTATATCTGGCATTCTGAAAAACATTTTAGTGTATTTATTATGAAAAATCAAACTAAAAGGTCTAATGATTTTTTTTATAAACAAGAATTTAATCTTGGATGTTTAAAAGAAATTAAGACTATATCTTGTCTAAGTTGTTGGCATTTTGCAGTTTCAAGTATAACTCTTCCATTGAGATCAATTATGAACAATTCTTACATATTTATATATTTGACTATATCTTTTTAAATCTATAATCCAATGTTAGTCAATTTTTAACACTTATGCGTTTAGTATTATTTAGCTTTCAATTGTCTTTTAAATAAAAAAGATTTTCTTGAGCTAACCCCTCAAAAGTGTCAGTAACTTAACTAATATATCTTCTGTCCAAATAAAAGTACTATGAGAGAAATAGCTTACTTGAGAAAGAATAAGAAAGAGCTTACTTGATTTTTCTTCTGTTTTGTTTCATATATAAATGTAGTGACGATAAACGAGTGATTTCGGTCGCAAACCATTCAGGGACTAAAACATGTTAAATCTGTCACCGTTCAATGTTCTCACCTTGCCGTGAAGAGGAAATTTGGAAAGTGGGTTACCACTTCCGGAGTTGTCCTCGTAAAAAACGAGGTTTGAATTTATTGGATCCGTCTTCAAGACCCTTATTATTTCTCCCTAGTATGACGCTAATAGGCAGTCAGTTCAAATCTAATCAAACAGAATTGAATTTTTGTCTGTTAGAAAGTGGAAGAAGAATAGTTTTGAATGTTGTGGCATGCATGGTACTTTTTTTTCAGTTCTTGCTCCCAAAAGATGCATTAGTTTACTAACACTAATTGTTGATACATAGAACCTGTAAGCAAAAAAATGAGCTTTCTCATATATGAATTTCATATTAAGTTTTTTAATTTCTAATAAAAATGCGTAAGGGTTCTTAAGAATAGAAGAAAATAACATTTTTCTAAAAGATGATTATCTAATTAAATTTGGGAACTTCTTTTTAGTCTTTTATTTTTTTATTCCTACTAGAATGAAAAAGAATATGATTTCGCATGTGTTGAACAGACTTGCCATACATTTATAAGAAAAATGAAGGATATTTCTTTTACATATATACTTTTTAGAGAACACAGTCCATTTTCTCGCAGTACATCAGTTATTTATTTACAGCATAGTCAATTTCTGAATTATTTCCTACTTCAAATGACTACTATACAGTGAAAAAAGAGTGCCGGGAAAGCCATGTTATTCTCTTTATATTTATAATCCTTATATTCTACTTTCAATCGATTTATTTCATCCAGTACAAATCGAGTTACCTCGACAAAATTCAAAATGTATCAAATCTGGGATACTTTAACGCTTACAATTGAAATATGTTTGAATCTGGTTCATCGACGTATTTCACATTGAAAATTCTTAAATATCCGAAAACTATACAACCACATTCAACTAATCTACGAAATCTTCGAATTCGATATTGTTTTTATATGAGCTAAGCATATTATTCCAAAAATAACATAAAACTGAATTTCTGCACAAATTTCCCTTATGGCTATACTGTAGCTTTTCAGTAAACGTAATGAAAGTAAATGTTCGGAGAAAACTTAGTTAACCCAATAAAAAGTTATTTTTCCTATTGCACTAAGTTAGATTTAATGTACCTATTCTTATTAGATAAAAACTGAATAAAAACTATAACAATCTAGCTCCAGACAAATAAACTTTAACCTTACGGAAGATTTACAATGGGAATTTTATTTTTATTGATTCAATTGTTGAGTTCGAAAAATGTCGATGTGTTTTACTGGATAGTTGCATTAAGTTTAATCACAGCTCAAATTAAGGAATTCTCTATAAAGTTGAAAAAAGTTAAATAGCAGTTCTCATGAACAGAGAAACAACTAAACATAAATCAGTTTAAGAAAACATTCATTACCTTGTAATTTAAAGGAGAACTTCAATTTAAAAGACTTCGAAAGCCTTGTTTGCAAACAAAACACAACAGAAAGTAGCGAGTGCATCCATTTTTATAAATTTAACGAGACTTGGTACCTCTTGAAGAAAAGGTGCCAGCTCAAGTGTCGTCCACGTCACTTGACCATGGTTCAAAATTACGTGGTCCGTCGCCAAAAGCCCTTGTGTAGCTGAACAGTGCGACGTTAATATTCAATCAATCAATCAATCAAACCTCTTGAAAAAAAATCATATATTTTTACTTTTATTGTATCGATTCATCATAAATCTGTAATTTTTACACATTTCAGTATGGTTTCGCCCATAATAAAGTATAAAGTTTAAAATAAATAATAAAGCATAAAGTTTGTATAATAATGCATAAAGTTTAAAATATTTAATTTGTGCTATTAAAATAAAATATTTTCTTAAGCAACATTAAATAGGAATATAAATTAAAATAAATAAATTAGCTTACCTTCTGTTACCCTCAAGGTAACGTTTAATAGAAATACACTATAATTTACATTTTATAAGAAAAATAATAAATAAAATAAAATAAAAAAATTAAAGCTAAAAAGTGTGTGTGTGTCTCTTTATTAAGTAAAAATTCAACTTTAAATTTATCTGACATTTAAAAATTTTATAAATTTTCAAAAAGCAATTAAGTGGGAAATTGGTATTTTTTTTTTCTTTATTTATCCTACTATAAAATAAATAAAGAAAATTGAGGGTCACAAAATAATAATTCACAAGTATAACACCTATAGATAATTTTAGAATTTGGAAACCAAAATTTTTTTGATCTTGTGGGTATGTGTCGAAATTAGAAACTAAGTAAATCTGTTTTAAAGATTGATTTTTAATTATCTAAAAGAAAACACAGCTATTTTACATTTAAAATGCATCTGCCCCATATGTTAGACTCTTTCATTCTAAAATATGCTCGGGCATAGTATTTTTTTCTCTCTAGGAGCCCAAAGAGTATTTAATTTGAAGAACTCGACTCCATTTGTACTTTCTGTATTCGTGTATTGTCGGCCTAAATAGCATAAATGACAGAAAATGCCCTAATTTTCAAAACCCAGACATTTTATAATATTTATACAACCATCAATTGCATCATTATATATCATTGTTCCCTCATTTTCAGCAATATCCACCATTTTTTTTACTATTAAGGCATTGTCAACCTGAAAAGCATACATGAGAGAAAAATGATTTAATTTACAGTCCAGATACTTCATAATATTTAGACAACTATCCATTACATTATTTTATATCACTGTTCTCTCGTTTATAGTAATATCAATTATTGTTTTGAAAGACTAAATTTTTAAATGTAGTACTTCCAAACCATAGAATTGAAGTCATACTGGTTTGAATGTTAAGTTTTCTTTCCATCTTAACACTTTTTCAACAGTTAAGGTAAAGATAAAGCTGCAAATACGGCTTTTATTTCATCTATACTAGTGGCAAATGCAATCTTCTACGTCTGTATGAAGCATTTTCAGTGTATTTTATCCTCTGACAATTACTCCACGAGGAAACACCAAATGGACAGAAATAATGCATCATTTCTTCCTATGTTGAACGATAATAACAATAAATAGCTCATATGACCTTACACATATCATATATAAAACTTATTTGTCGAACAACATTCCCATTGTAGGTTATAAATTTTCTATCAAATTATCGGTCAGGTGATTTTTCCCAATTATATTTTTCCCATCTGATAACTTCTTGCCACGATTTATATGATTTAATTTATGAAGTCTAACACCCATGTTCTTTTCAACAAGTCCAATGCACCTAATTTTGCTCAGATTATATAACTCAGTAGTTGCAGATTTGGAAATATTTTCTTGTGGTTTACTTAAATTGCATTTAAAGTGCAAGTTTTTTTTTAACATTTGATATTTTTTTACTACAAAGAGTGTAATTTGTTGATTTTGCTGCTGTTTGCTTTAAAATGCTTTTAAGGTTCGGACTATTTTTTTTTAATTTATTTGAAAAATCGGCTTTTTGAAAATTCAGGGAAACTAATTTTAATTAATATGTATGACAAACATACAAGAGAGAGATTGGAAACAAATTTATCTGTTCTGAGATTTGGTTTCAGAATTATAGGCTAAATTAAGCAATTGGGCTAGCAATTAAATTAAGCAGAGAATCATTCAACAATAGAAAAGGATAGTTAAAATTTCATCATAAAGCATATAAAAAAATTTAATAAAATGATTCCCGTTTTTATAGTATTATTTCATATACATATTGAAGTAATATTTATATTCCGAATTATTAACATTTTAATGCAAAATGCCTATATTATTCTTAATTTCTCTTATTAAAATGAATCCAGAAATAATTCCATATTTAAAAGTACCATAAAAATACAATAATATTTTTAAAAACTTTATATTTTTTAGTCACAGAGAAGGAAAAACATAAAAATTTGCATGAAACTTTATATTCATTGTATTAATTTATATCAAACAAAACAGATAACTAAATCACACAAAAATACTTTTTAACTAATTACAAACCATCATTAAGATCATATATGTAACATTTAACTTCATAAACAAGTGTTATAATATCGTTAAAATGCTCACATTATTTTTGAAAGTGTTCTATTTCATATTTAACTTAAGTTTATATTGTCCATGAAATACAAATGACAAAACTTCATACTATACATTTTTGTTTATTAATATGTAAAGAGAAATTTATAATAATTTACTTAACATTTTAAATTGAACAATGCTAATTAAAGCAACAATTACCGAAATCTAAATGAAGTAAGCTGCAATAGGTTTGATGCCTTCAGTACAAAGACTTTGGAGGATTACTCCCAATAATTGCCCAAGTTTCCAATGAAGGGCACAATTTCCCCATTAGTGCCAAATTACACGATTAGCCAGTCCTAATGCCCAAGAAACTTACTATTAGGTTATAAATAGTAATCTAGGACCGTTTGTAAACACGCAAGACTCCTATAGAATTAGATAACAGTTATTGGATCAATAGGCTAAGGAAAAAGGAACTTTTTCGTCATTGAAAGATTATAAAAAAAGCAACACATAATTTTGAAGCTTTATAAATAATAGTAGAATTTCTCAGCACTGTATTTTAATTTAAATAAAAAATAAACATTTCAATTTTTAAATAAAATATTAGTCAGGAGTTTTAAAAAAAATTAACTTTAGAAGTTCAGATTCAAAAAAAATTGAAGCATTTAAACTTTCAAAATTTGAATAGTATTTATTTATTACTTAAAATAAAGAGAAGTATTAAAATTATGCATAATTTAGAGTAGAAGATTTCGTAAAGTATGTATTTGTCAGATTTTCTCAACTAAAATTACTTATTGATAAAATAGTATTGTGCTGTACTATGCTTTTCTATAATTGTTTCGCTACCTTGGAAATAGCAAAGAGATATACTATTACTAATAATACTATAATTTTACTAATTATTAATAAAATCAATTTAATACTAATTTTTTAGTTTTTTACACATTGTGAATCACATTAATTTGTGAAATATATTTATTCCCTGTTTCCTACAGACCCTTTATATTAACTTCAGTATTTTTAAAGAAATGTTCAAATGATACGTTAATACAAGAAGAAAACATATTCATTACTTATCTTTGACTAAAAGTAGACATTGCTGTCCTTTAGTCACTGACAGCATAGCAAAAGATTAACATATTATTCAACAGCAAACATTACAGTTAAAATTCTGAGATTTAAGTAAGTTACTTGAAGTATTACAATTTTCTATACAAAACTGTAAGATTCTCAAGCTAATTTAGAATAAGTACACTCTCGAGCAAACTTATGGAATTACTTGAAAACTTTTCAAAATTAGACTGAAACTTTAAGCTTGAATTCTCTAGTATTATATAGAAAGCATTTGTTGTAGGCAATCTTTTAGACTTATTTAACGACCAGTGACGCCACATCGGCATCATTTGTATGTCGATTGTTTGATGGCCCATCACCATTGGTGTCACTTATGTGCTTACCATTAACGATCGTGGATACCGTATAGGCGTCTTGGGAAAAATTAAACACTAATCTTAAAAGTGGTACTGCTTATCTTTTGTTTACATCAGAGATACATTACCCGAAAAATATGTACCTCAAAGGCATTTTAAAAAAGAATCAAAAAGAGTCGATTTTGTTGAACGGAATTATTTGCTTTTCAAATTATTTTCATTATGATGTTTTTATATTTCCAAAAAAATTTGCTTCCTAAAAAAAACAATTTACTGTATAATTCAGCGTATAAAGTGCCATTTAAACACAAAAATCAAGACTGAAATGTACGGATGCGCGTTATACGCCGAATATAAAAACGATAGCTCCGATAAATAAAAAGATGAGTATAAAAAAAAATTTACCTATACCTACCATTTATTTAAAAGAAATAACGTACCTTATGAACTTTCACTATTGGATAGTTGGAAAGTTCATCATGTTTGACTCACGTTGTATCTTTAGGTACATCATCTAATTCCATTCCATCTATTCATCATAACCATTACTCTGATCTATAAATAAATAATCACTTTCCGTTTCATCTAGATTGTTCGACATACTACATTTTTAAATGACTTTCTAATTATGTCAGGTTTATTTTCTCATTCCATGCTTTTATTTTTTATCCACTTACATACTATATATAGACTTCAAATGATAAGAGCATTGCACATTTTATTTTCAGGTTTCTTCATAAAAAATTCTCCGCTTATGTGGCAAACATAAACTAAAAATTAAATTAGTGGTTTGAAAATATAAGTGCGTGTATAAAGCGCCAAAAAAATTTTTTTATGGTAAATGCATTAATTTATACGTATAATACGCACATGAGAGAAATACTAAGAAATTTTTCTTTCTCTACCTCTCTCGAATAAATTGGATAAAAAGAAAATTATATTCAAGGTCAATATATCTTAGTGAGAATCATAGTTATTGAACTTTCCTGTTTCTAGTGTCGTTAAAAGTGCTTTTTGTATTCCTGATGATATGCATTTCCCCCGTCACTTGCCCGTGGTTCTAAATTATGAAGTCCATGACCTATATTCTCAAACTGTGGGATGCACCCCCCAGAGGGTCGTGAGAGACTTGAGGATGGGGGGGGGGGGCACGCATTTCGAAAAGTCTAAAATAAAAGATTACTTTTAAAAAATTAATTCATTGAAAGGAAGCAAAACAAAATACATTATGACATAATAAGAAATATAGTATACATTTACATTGATATAATATACTTATAAATGTAACAGTACTGCACAATGTATTTGATATAATTAACCTATCATTATTAAATTAAGGACAAATTTCATATTCACTAATGACTCTCCTGGGATTGTCTCAGTGCAAAGTTTTTCAAAGGAAGGCTTAATATTAGAAATTGACACTCTAAGTTCTGTTTCTATATCCAGCTGAGAATTTACTTTAATTAAAAATTATTTTGCAATCTGTTTCAGTTTAAAAATTAGAAAGGAAAAGTAACATACGTAATGCTTATTCTATTTTACAAAAGTAACTTACTTAAAAGTAACATATACAAACTTTAATACTTATCATGATAATCTGCACATTATTATAACTAAAATCGCATTTTAGCTTTCCTATCAAAGTACATTATAATTGCATTAAAATTCAGAAATTATTGAATTTCCTTCAATTATTGGTGAGGGGTGGAGGAGTGCGATGAAAATTATGATAGAATATTGGGTCGCAAGTACTGAAAGTTGAGAAGCACTGCCTTAGGCTTGGCTTTAGAGCAATGGGAATTTGAAAAGAACCAACCAATATGTTTCTTTTATAATGAGGAATCTCACGTGAAATGAGGATCTTGATAACTTTAAACTTATTCTTACATTTCTAAAGAAAAAAGTGTAGCCTTACTTAGTAAACAAACACTTATGATATACGTGAACTCTGTCTATATCTTTCTCTCTTTTATTAGAATTTTTCTAAAAAATATATGAATTTTATGGGTACTGGGAATTTTTCTATTAATGATTTACTCAGGTTATGTTTTAAATAGTAATTGTGCTTTAATTTTACGATGTTGTTATTTCTAATTTTAAATTTTGGCTAAAAAAAATGTTTGATTTTTCTGTTTAACAAAGAAAATAACTACATCTATATAGCATTGTGCATTTCATAAATTTACAAATAGTTAATATTATCTTTAATATTAATTTTGATCGTCTTCATACTTGTCCATATGTTCAGTTTGATTTAATGTCAGTCTACAAAAGCACTTAAAATATATCCTTTCTTTTATCTAAAGGGATAGAAATCTTTGTTTGTTAAATATTATAGTTTTGTTGCTTGTTTTCTTTTTCATTTGCTTAATCCATTTGGTTGAACAAACGTAACGCAGACAGCTAGGCTTAGATTTATCTTGATAGGTTTTAAACTCAAGCAATCGATTTACTATTAGATGCATGAACATCCTAAGAGAACTAAGAATTTCAAGCAGCTTAAAAATTCTACCTTCAAAAACAGTTTTCCCCAAAAGATTTTATGCAATAATTCTTTCCTTTTTCATGCTAAAAATATTTATAGATTCTGACTTCTCTAAAACAGAGCTTCCATATTCAATGTAATCCTACAGAAAGTATACTTTTCCCAAAAAACTGTCATAAATATTTTTTTTTACTATTTCCACAAACATACAGCCACAGCATTTCAAGAAGTTTACTTTATAATTCTAAAAATTATTAAGTATTTACTGAATTCTTATATATTCATTGCGGAAAATGTGCACATTTTGACTAGAAAAAAGTGAACTTGAATAAAAAAAAGTGTAAGAATAAATTTCTAAATTTCTCTTAATATAAACATAAAACTAATTGATTAACACTTAAAACACTATAACATAGTTTACATTACCAAATTCCATGTAAAAACTTTAATCTGCAGATTAAAGCCTGAACACTTAAAAATCTAAAGAAATGCAACAATTTATTTTCAAAAAAAAGAATTCTGCTCAATGGACGATGAATAAACAAACAAACCTTGCCATAATCAAAATAGTCTTGCACATAAGAAACAAGTGTTGAAATACTTTAAAAGAAATTATAATACTAACTAAAAAAAAAAGTGTACAGGAAAAACATGAAAAGTTTTTCTAAAAAATATTTATTGGGAAGAAAAGGCCAATGATTAATTCAATAAGAGGCTAAATTAAAATAAAAATTATCAAAAATAATAACTTATGGTGCCATCTTAAAAAAGTAAGCTGGAGTGAGAAACAAAAACAATAAAATAAAAATTTTTAAACAAATCAATAATATTAAACTTACTAGAAATATGTGTATAAAGACAAAGACAATAATGGTCTAAGCAACAATTGATAATTTCTAATATTTATTATTATGTCTATATTTTTACTAACAAAGATATTGTTGCGCTGTAAATAATTAAAAATATTAATTCTGTAAATAGAAATATAAATAATATAAACTTACACAGGAAGATATCTTAATAATAATTTATAATCTCAAAAGTATTACCATTTAATTTACTATCTATAATAAACGAATTTACATCAAGAAAATCTGATTACAAAGGGTTACTATTTGTTTTAATGATGTTAGAGCAGTTAGGATAAAAATCAATATCAGGAATACATTCACTACTTTTTCAGTATATAAACAATTGGATTAACTATATATACACATAAAAATATAAATTATTATTAATAATATAATTATTTTCAAAAAAATATAAATAAGAATTAGCTAAACTATTGCTAGGAGGTCCATCTTGAAGTATAAATCTTTAATTCGTTTTAATACTTAGATTACAATTAAAATTAATATAATTTTCCTTTAATACTAATTCAATAAGAATTTAAATTTGGGGGATTTTATAACATTACTTAGATCATAGTTATTGTAATTTTCTGAACGAACCTTAATTACATTACTAATATCTGTAGAACTAGATAAATTCTCAAAATCATAACTCTATGAATAGACAAAATATCTTTATTTTTTCAGGAATTATATATATATATATATATAAGAATTTCTTTACTATTCTTAACAATGGGTTTAGAATTAAAATAATTAATAATTTTTTGTAAAAAAAGTTTGTAATATTTTATCAGGTATACGGATATAAGTTTTGAAGAAATTTGTAACAATGCGAAATTTAGCGGACTTTTATGGAATTTAACTGTTGAAAATACGAAGAAATATATAAATATGTATTTTCGAATGATATAACTTTCATTTAAAAGAGTGATATTTCAAAACCAGTATAAAACGACACTTTTAAATATTCAACTTCCTTAACAGTTAAATGAAAATGTTTTAAAAAGAAGTGATCAAAATTTATTTTCTAATAATTTGTATTGAATGTTGCTTTTAACACATTATCAAATGTTCCGTCGAACGTTACCATCTTTTAAAAAGTATCATTTGCATATTGGGATAGAAATGGAATTTCTCTCAAGTCTTAAAGCAGTAACGGAATACAGTATGCTAAAACTCTAATGCGAAAAAAGCCTTTGAGTTTAGTATGGTGTGAAATCTATTCACAGAAAATACTTTTTCTCGAAGCTAAAAGCTGAATAATTTCAAACCACTTTTGTTTCACACAAAGTCATGTATGCAATTTCCAAATAAATGTTCATGATAAAACTGCTCTTTTTATTTTAAAAAAAGTTATTTAGAACCATGAAAAGAAAAAGTGAATCAGTCAATTACACCTAACCACTAAGCAAAATAAAATACTTTGAAATGAGAAAAAAATATTTATACCATAGAAATACTGATACCATTTACATTTCCCTCTGAGCTCTTCTGAATTCCAAATCGTAGTTTTAAGGTGCAAGCAATCGTTTTGAATAATAAATATATTCAAACCGTCCAAATAAATTTCGGTGAAAGAAGGAAAAGTATGCGATAAATTATTTATTTTTATATTTTAGGTAAAAGTATAAATTTCTTTCGTATTAAAAGATTAATTCGCATATATGTATCTTCAATGTTCAGTGTCTTTTTTTTTTAATTTTTATTTTTAAAAATTTAAAATTTTGGTTCTGGAAAGCTTTATTTTCAAACCCAAAAAATTCAAGAGGTATTTACTATACCCCTTCCAAAATCTGTCTTTCTTTCAGAATATATTTATAAAATGAATCCCCCCACGAGAATCAAACATGATACAAGCATATCTTTATCTGCTTGTAGTTTTTCTTCTAGAGATTAATAATATACAGCATGACTGTAACAAATGAAAATACTTTTCCTAGGAAACTTTTTATTGACCACGGTACTAAAAACTAGCTACAACAAGGCAGGACAAAAATAGAAACAAAAACACACTGTAAAAAACAAGTAACATCAAATGCCAGTACAATACTAGTGAATGAGCTAAGAAGTTAAAATCTGTATGCGTGCGTGTGAGGGGGGATGATTTTAATAAATAATAAATTGCTTCAGAAGGCTACATAAGAGACGCATGTTTCTTAGAAGCCTGCATTTTGCGTAGCTCTGACTGCTGCCAAATAAGAGCTCAAATAACATTCTTTAGAGAGCATGGTTAATGGAGTAGAGATCGTTCGATTTACTGATAAGTCCCCTTTCCCATGGACCACTTACTCTAGTCGTATTTTCATCTGAAAAGAATCAAGAGCTCACACATGTTTTCTAATTGCTAAAAAAGAGACCAATGTGGAAGGGAAGTTTAAATAGTCTGGACAAGCATCATTTTTCAAGATCATACAGAATTCTACAAAGGCTTTGTAATTGCTGTGAGGTAAAGGGATAAAATCTAGTTAATAAGAAAAACTGTTCGTTTTTTTAAGGCAGAAACTCGCATTGGTTTCACTTTTATAGATGGCCTGTACTCACTCGCAAAGATATCTGTGGTCGATGAAATTCTTCAAAGTGAGGATATTTTCCAGAGGAGTTGGTCAGCCTAATCTCCAAATTTTTTTTAGCATTATACAGCATTTTAGGTATGCCTTGGAAGGACAATTGTGAAACTCACTTTCCCACTCTTATAACCATTTAAGGTATCTGACTACTTGCGACAACTTTTTTTTGAAAAAATGGAGATATGGGGATTCTTCTTGCGATTTTTAGATTTATTTAGTATATTTTAAGGAAAAAATCATCAAATTGAAAACAGAATAAAAATTATTATTATTAAAAGGGGAAAAAACTGGTGAAAATTAACAAAAAATTACATAAACGAGGCCCGCTCTGTACAATAATATTTTGAACAAATTCCCAATTTTTCAATTTTAATGTATTACTTTGTTATTCATGTTTGAAATGACCTTCAGGATAATAGATACTTTAATTTTTATAAAAACCAGAGCACTGTATCTTATAGTGACTATATGAAATTGCTTGAAAAAACAATGATTGTATTCACATAAAGGACTGTAAATTTTGAAATAAAACAGTGATTGATAAATCTGAAGGTCAAAACACTTCTACTGTTATACAAAACATTCACAAAAAGTTTCGGCAAATTATTTTCAAAACTTTTTGAGCAATCACTGCCCCCGTTTGAGTTTTTCGAAAAAAAACGCATTTTAAAGTTTGACATCTTGTGTAAAATTATGGCATCTTCTTTTATTAAAACACTTGTAGTTTTTTTTTCTAGTGAGTGGAAAATAAAAGGCTTGGTATTTTTATTAAGCTTATAAGATGGTCTCTAAAATAAAATCCTAAAAAAATTTGCCAATTTTTGAAAAAAATCATGATTTTAGGGTAGTCGGATACCTTAAAACCTGGAAAAAGCATTGCTGGAGAAGTGGCATAACATACTATAAGAAAATATAAATTATATTATTTCTGGTATGAATTCGTATTGTGTGAGAGTAGTATAAAGCTGCATAACAGATAAAAGAGTCATACTCCCAAAAAACATACTCTTTTAGTTCGATTTTTTATCCTCTATTTTAAACTTCCCAGTGGTGACAGTTATAGCACACAGGGCTTTGTGTTCTATAACTGCTGTAAGGTATAATACGTGTACATCTAATTTCATTAAAGTATGCCCAGTATTTCTAGAAATAATCAAACAAACCTGAAAATTCTCTCAATTTTGAGCATCAAAGAATGAGAATTTGGAGAATTTGGTTACATTTATTTTTCTAGCTACTCCAAGTATCAGTTATTTCTTTAATTTCTTCTCATATTTAAAAACAATATTTTGAACATGATTATTTTACTTCCAAATTGAACATATGTTCTAACAAAGATATTTAAAAAAAACTCAAACATTTTATATATTGTTCTGAATCAACCTCTTTAACCCGCGGTCACTCGCGCCTGTTTTTGCTACCATCGTTATTCGCGGGGTGTAGAGAACACCCCAAAATTTTAACACGTGTATTTAATTATGAAAATAAAACTAAGTCATTATGATACATATTTATAAAGTACAAGATGTTTTTGATATTATACAAATAAAATTATTAAATTTATTGCATACAAATGAGACCAACACATTAATTTAAACTAAACATACAAAACTTTCATTTTAAAACACATAATTATATATTTTTTCATAAACTAGTATAAAATGTATATACCAGTAATAAATATACTTTATAATTAATGAGATAATGATAGTGGAAAGTATAGAAAAATAATGTTTTAATCATTTTCCAAACATTCAGAGCAGACTGTATACAAATGTTCAACTTCTTGCGGGAGTTCTCAGCCCCCCCAGATAGACTTTTGAAGGTCATTACATTCCAATCGTTCGAGA
>BMAV01024661.1:0-31106 GCA_019973955.1 Trichonephila inaurata madagascariensis | reverse complement strand
ATTCCTTGACAATATTTCTATCCGGTGCTCAAAATAATTTTATGGTAAAATCTTTTTATACACGTGAAATGTTTGAAGTAAACAATGCAATTTGGATTGTAAATTCCACACTTACATCTTCAAATGTTTATTCTCCTGAGTATGAAATATAATTTCCTCTACAATTTCTGTGATCTGAGTAATTCTAGCCACAAATACTATTTATCAAATTATTATTAGTGATTTTCAGATGTATAGTATGGCTTCTCTCTCTCAGTGTCTAACTTCACATTCCAATTACTTAATGCTTGTGAATAATTAACCAATCAAGCTGATTTTCATTGTTAATTAAATACAATAAAATAATCGTAAAAAAGTCCTTTTTCAGCATTAAATCTTTAATAAATTCTAAATTAACATGAATGGATACTTCTATGAATCTATGGATAATTTAACTGAGATAAAAGGTTAAATCCATTTGAACAAATCAGAATTCTTTGATATTGCAATCACACACACACAATTATAAGACGCGTCAGAAATAGCTTTTACACAGAAAAAAATGAAATTATATCAAAGAATAGTTCCCCAAAATACTTTTATCTAATTTAGTCTTTTTCTGTGCTACTTGTGATGTTTGAAATGAATTTTGATTAACGCTTTTCGTTTTTCTTATGCTGTTCGCTACTGTTGAAACCTAATGGATTGGATGTGAACGGCTCATTTAGAGAGGCAGCTATTACAGAATGGAAATGACCTGAAAAGCATAAAAGGAAAAAACGAAGAAGAAAATTAAGTTAATAACGAGAGAGAAGAATAGAAAATCTGAGTAAACTGTAATTTTTAATACCTGGAAGTCTCAAAGAATAAAATATCACTTCTGCCGAACAAAAACCCTTGTCTTTTAGCTTCGCTTTAATTTTCTTCGAGGCTTTTACAGAATCACGTTATTGGCAAAGAGTAGCGTTTCCAGAAAGATTCATGAGGTGCATTAGCATTACAAATGCACTACAATCCTGTTCTTTAATATATTCAAGCTTTTAAACTTCGAGCTTTAAAAAGGAATATACTTACGGAGTTACTAGTAAACTGAAAAAAGTATTGTTAGGGCTTTTAGGAAATATATCCGTCAAGAGGGATTGGTCTACCTTTCTCATAAATATTTTTTGCCGTTTAGGTCTCGAAGCGGTGAATTTTGTTTTTCAGATTTATGTAAAATATTTTAGGCCCGGTATAAACTAATTTTCATGTTTAATACTTAGATTGTTTTGGAAACTACTTTACTGTCTCTGTAATACCTCATTCGTATTATAATAAAGTATTGCTTTTTTTTTTATTCTTTGACGGCTTTTAAAGAAAAGCCCTACTTTTCATAAGCTAATTTTTTCTGTTTAATACCTCATATTGCTTTATAAACTACTTCGTTGTTTTTAAAAAGTTTGATTTTTATTTCTAAGGCTCCATTTTTAAAACTTTTACAACATTTCTGAAGAAATTTTAGAAGTAAAAACCAAAATAAGAATAGTTCATATTCAGTATATTGCCGTATAAAGAAAGCATTGCAATCATTCATCGTAGCTTGGTCGTTAGAGTACTGGACTGGAGATACTTTGATCGCTGATTCGATTCCTAACGAGTGCGTTTCATCCAAAGACTGGAGGGGCTGCGGTAGCCCAGTGGTTAAGATATCGGACCATGGCAGGCATGTCATGAGTTCGAGCCCAATACCACTAAAGACCCGCCGTGTAGGGCAGCGATGCACGTTAAATCTGTCGAGAGCTGAAATGTCCTCCCGTTGGTGTGGTGTGGTAGTTAGGAGAGGGGAGTGCCAGCTCAGGTGTCGTCCACGTCACTTGACCATGGTTCAATTACGTGGTCCTTCGCCGAAAGCCTCGTGACTGAACAGTGCGACGTTAATATTCACTAAACTCAAACTCCAAAGACTGGAGTTTTAATTTTAAAAAATTATTTATTATTTCTCTGGAATCTGGTTTATTCTAGAGCCTTCTTTACTATTCGAGCTAGATATTTTCGTACGTATGTAAATTAAATGCTGAGGGCACCAGCGCAGGCGCACTTATGCCCAGTTATTTCTCGAATATTCTTCTGGGTATATAAAAGCCAAGTCCCTCCAGTCGAATGGAATTCTACATTTCGATATGGGATGAAGGAACGTTTCGTGTTCCATTTCCCAAAGATGTCAAGCTTTCAGCTTTTGAGGGGAGCTCTCTGTTCTGATGAATACATGTTAAGCCAAGCCGTGTGTTTATTCAATCTTCGTGACATATTTGATGGAGGCCCTGGGTAATATGATCTTCAAATGTTTCCGAGAACACTATACTATGGCCGCGGTAGCCGAATGGTCAAGTTATCGGATCGTGGCTGGCCTTGTCACGAGTTCGAGCTCTGTACCACCAAAGATCCGACGTGTAGGGGAGCGATGCACGTTAAATCTGTCGAGAGTTCAAATGTCCTCCCGTTGGTGTGGTAGTTAGGAGAGGGGGATGCCAGCTCGGGTGTCGTCTACGTCACTTAACCATGATTCAAAATTACGCAGTCCGTCACTAAAAGCCCTCGTGTAGATGAAGAGTGCGACGTTAATATTCACTCACTCTGAACATTACTATGTCATCTAGATAACGAAGAAACTTCGACCATTTGAAATGACGCAGCAAGTTGTCCCTCATTCTCTCGAAAGTCGCCGGTGCATTACAAAGTCCAAACGACATGACTTTAAATTCATATAATCCTTCGGGGGTAATAAATGCAGTCTTTTCACGATCCTCTTCGTCTACTTTTATCTGCCAGTAACCAGAGCGAAGGTCCATGGAAGAAATGAACTTGGTGCCTTTCAGTCAGTCTAGCGTATCATCAATACGAATAAGAGAATAAACATCCTTTTTTTCGTGACACTGAGTTTGCGATAATTTACGCAAAAGTGCCAGCTTCCTTTTTTTCTTACGAGCACAACGGGTGATGACCAAGGTTGGATAATACCTTTCTCGAGAATTTTCTGCACTTCATGACGAATTATGCTTCTTTCCGTTGATGAGACTCGGTAGGCCCTTTTGTTGATTGGAGAATGATCACTAGTGTGGATTCTGTGCTTCACATTTGTACGTACTGATCCCGACTTCTGTCTTCATGAAAATTCCAGAAAATATTTCGGAGCAGTTCGGCTAGTTGGTTCTTTTGCTTTTCATTTAATTCGGGGAGACATCACCAGAAAACAGTCCATCAGAGGATTATCTTGTCGTTTGTTTCCATCGGACATCATTTGTTTCACATGCGACGTGCCGGAAATCGCACATAAATGTCCTTAATCTAGAGGCTCGGCTAGGCCTATGCACACATTCCTTTAGGGTTAACTTTATTTTCAGACTGGAGGTTAGTAATCCATATCTCCCTTTGTCCATTATGATATGAGAATATCTTGGATGGTATAGCAATATTCCTCTCGATGAGTACGTATTTATTGCCTTTCTATGACCACATTTATGCTTCTCCGGGATTGGTCTCCTGATGCTGTTATTTTAGTTAAAGAGCGAGGCTTGAGTGTGTTGTCCTTTGTGGCATACGACTTCAAGACATCTAATGTTGCGGGATCTTGGCAAATGTCTTCCAGAAATGTGGTTCACTCTGTCCACAGTCAATTACGGCTTCAGAAGCTGCTAAAGTCTAATCCAAGGATTATGTCATGACTATAATGTGGCAAAACAATAAATTCAAATGGAAGCTCTCTGTTATTTATACGGTTACGCCAAATGCATTTTCCTATTGGCCCAACAAAACTTCCATCGGCGACTTTCAGCATAATGTTTCTGGCTTCGGGAAAACAGCACTTTCTTTAATAATGGTGGTACTCATCGTAGATTACAGAGAATGAAGCTCCAGAATCCAATAGAGCACGAACTGGCTTGTTATTTATTATTGCGTCTAGTTGGTTACCAGTCATCTTTGTGGCCAACAAAGGATTTTCATAACATGTGGCCTAGCCTTCTTGTTAGGTCTACCCGTTTAGTTTTCCTCATTCCTATGGGTTGTAGATCGACTGGGTCGACGATACAGTGACGGTGATCTCAAACGGCGTGCTTGGGTCGGCCTCTAGTTGGACTAGGTATAGAGCGAGGAAACAATTTTGGTCTGCGAGTTCCTTTTCCAGAGTCAATCTAATAGAAGCTCTGTCGGTGATTTCGATAAGTCAAAAATGGCCTTCCTCTCCCTACAGTATCGTGCGACATGTCCAGGATGTCCACAACGGAAACTGGTATGTTGTCAACTCTTTGCCAAAGGTCAGTTTTTCTTGGTTTCTTTCTGCGCCTGGACTCTTGATCTCTTTTTTACAGCGGCATATGGTGGTCCTCGTAGAGTTTCGGCAGGTTTTACTGTAACTGTTGCCAGAGCCTTTTCGACTTCGTCTTGTACTATTTCTTGAAGTAATCGAGATTAGGGATAGGTGTCCGAATAGGAAATAGGTTCACGTGTTTGGTCGATCACTCAAGGAACTTGCTCTTGTACAATTCTTCGAATGAGGGACACCTAATCGAGCTCGTCTTCCATGGCTGCCACCGATACAATGTTTGGAAATCTGTCGAACCTTCGTCGTCCAATCCTCTTCTGTTTCATATCTTCGATATAGTTGCACCATTTAATGAAATCAGCTGTAGAGTTGATTTCCTTCGTCAGTAAGGCCTGATAAATGTCCTCCGCAATACCTTTCATTAGGTTCGACACTTTTTCATCATCAGACGTTCTTCCCCCGAGCGCTGAGCTCTGGACTTCAGCTGTTCATCTGCCTTTATGGTATACTTCTGACGATCGCCAAGAAGCTCCAACTTTAAACGTCTCCCAGGAATTCAGGTTGTCTTTGTTGTTTATGTACCACTGCTTAACAGTGCCGTCAAGGAAGAAATAAACATTAGTGAGGCCCATCATATCATCCCACTCATTGAATTTATCCACTCGATTGTATTCTTTAAGCCATTTCAAGGATCTTCAGGCATTCCCCGGAGGCTCGAAGGGCTCCTCTATTGTTAATATGTAGAAGTCTACAGTGGGCATAGACTCTTCCTGCATTTTCGTTCTTCTTTCTGGGGAATAAAGTCCAAATTCTGGCGATGAAGACCCTTAAACTAAGACTCCTGCGAAGATTATTACTAGTATCCACGTTTATACCTTTCTGCAAGGTTCTCTTTTAGCCTTCGAGATTTTCTGCCGCTTCAGCATCGCTCATATCTGGTAAATTTTTGTCATCGGGAAATAAACTCTATCCTTTTTTTAGAATGATTCCTCTGGTTGACCCATCTTCGCTTCTCCATGGATAAATTTTCCCCGTTTTCTATAAACTTTATCCGAAGCTCCTCAAAATGTTCCTCAATTCTTATTCCCTTTACTTTGTGAGTTGTGCAAAATCTGTTTGAATGTGTTTAAAACGATTTGGGAAAACCCTCATCTGGACATTTTGTAAGAATCTTCTTTCGTGAGAAAACGTAAGTGGACTTTTCAGCTGATGACTTTGAATGTATTTAAACATCCAGAATAATTACATATTTGATCTCTATCTTTGAGTTTTAATGTGGCCGTTTATAAATTCTTTTTGCACTTAAATACTACTTCGCAACTATTGCAACGAATCTTGAATTTGTTGCTTTGAATCCTTTAAATTTTCCTTTCTGTGCTTGGCCTACCACCAGAGCATGAAGCCGTAAGCAATTTTCCTGTTCCAAAGAACTCAAGTGATATACGAAGCTTTCTTGGACTTTGCTTATACTTCCGATGATTTATTAAAAAATTTTGTTATCTGGCTGAACCCTTGAGGTTGCTGCTAAAAGGTGATGCAAAGTTTTCATTGAGGGCCATCTTTTCAGACTCTGGAGAGAGCCATTACCTCTGAATCAGTATTGGAAATGTACGATGTAAATGCTCCTACAAAAATTCATACAGATGACAGTGGGTATGATATTGGGGCATTCCTGGTGCAAATTTAGGATAAAGTTGAAAGAGTTATAGAATATATTTCAAGAACTTTAACCAAAGCCGAAAAAAATTACTCCACTACAGAACGGGAATGACTTGCCATCGTATGGGCTATCTACAAATTTGAGCTGTACCTATTCAGAAAACATTTTACTATTGTTACTGATCATCATTCATTGTACTGGCTCGTGTGTCTGAAGGATCGTTCTGGAAGATTGGCAATATGGGCTCTTTGTCTTCAAGAGTATGATTTTTCATTAAAATATAAAACTGGTAAGAAGCATAGGGATGCCGACACTCTCTCGAGAAATCCTGTGGAAGAAGAAACTGAGACAATAGACAAATTTCTAGATGTCGCTACTAGCATGAATCTTGCAATTGAACAGAAGAAAGACCCCGACCTCACCAGAATGAACTCTTCGAACAACTGTTCCCCCACAGATAAGAAAATATTTTAATTAGTTAACGGGATCCTCTGCAAAAGAGAATTTTGATCCGGATGGAAAGATGTGGCGACCAATCATTCTCAACCATCTACAAGCCAACATACTTAGACATTTTCATGTCTAAACCACCGCAGGATATCTTGACTTCGCGAAAACTTATGACAGATTCCGCAAGAAATTTTACTAGTTGGGGATGTACCGAAATGTTGTGCGATATGTCATCCACTGTTAGAGTGCCAAAGGAGAAAATCCGTTCTTCAATGACCACCGGGACGCTTAATTCCCATCCCTCCAGCTATTGCACCTTTTTCTTCGCATTGGGATTGATCTTGGGAAATTTCCAAAATCTACTCGTAAGGGAGGGAATGGATCGTAGTATATTCACAGATTATTTAACAAGATATGCTGTCACGAAATCCTTGGCGACCACTGAAGTCGAAGAAGTAGCGAAGTTCTTGTAGAAGAAATTATTCTAAGACATGGAGCTCCTCTAATAATTATCATAGATCGTGGAACCGTCTTCCAATCCAGACTTGCCCCTCAGGGGGCTCACCTTCTTTAGGTGAGTACGGGTTTCACGCTCCCGAGGTGCCCTAGTGATTTTTTCCTAAGGGGTTTACTGTCTTTGGTAAACATGGGCTTCACGAACCCAAGGTACCCCAGTGATCCTTCTCAATTTTCGGACCTTCTTGCCATTCAAATTTCCCTTTTCTTCTTTTCCCGTCCAGACTACAGACCTATAGTAGAAAATGAACGTTTGTTCAAATTTTGTTTTTTCTGATGAAAAAACTTGCGTTTTAAAACTAACATATTAGGATTTAGATTTTCTATTGCGTTAATTTAGTTTCTTTTTCGTATATTTCTTTAAATACCTTGAATAGAGTTTCTTTATTTGTTTTCGACTAACAACGTTGGTTTTCCGACCCGCATGTTTGCCGTGTGCGGCGTCCCGTAAGGAGGAAAATTGTGTTCTGGGGATCCTTTGCGTTCCCTTTTCCCACGCTCTCCGTAGGGGAGATTAGTGGCCTAGGGATACCTCTGCGTTCCTTTGGCCCACGCTTCACTGTAGACGGGTGGCAGGAGTGAGCCCGCTCCTGTCAATCGGCTGGTAGTACCTCTCTTCGGTGTCCCCGAAGAGACACTGCTGTAGGGTTAGTGCTGCAGATAAGGGGTGTCGGGTTTACCCGTTGGATCCTCGCCCTGGACTGTAGTATTATATTCTGAGTGTACTCTGGGTAAGCGCCGTGCCTGGTTTTTGGCCAGTTGACCGGCACACTGCCTCCCTTGTTGGACTCCGTGGTGGGTGGAGGCACGCCAGGACGAAGTTGTGTACGCGTTCTTATGGATCCAATGCTGCTGTGCCCGGGTAAAGGCCTCGTATTACCGAAACTTAACATTGATCAGATCTCTGCGAATACCAGATTTTTATTGATTTCTCTTCCAAACAATGAAATGTCATCTAAATCTCCTTTTGAAATTCATAAAGCCCTCATAGGAATAGGTGGTGAACCTAAATCAGTTAAAAGATTACGATCCGGTGATTTACTGATTGAAACACTTTCTTCTTTACAAACCAAGTCTTTTCTTCTTCCAAAAACGTTTTTGAATTCAACGGAAACAATAAGTCCTCATAAAACTCTTAACTCATGTCGCGGTGTCATATCTGAACCTGACCTGTTGACCACTGCTGCACCGGTAATCCTTGATGGATTTTCTGAACAGGGTGTAATTCAGGTCAGAAGAATAACAATTAAAAAAGATGCATCAATAATTCCGACAAAACATATAATTTTAACTTTTAATAGCCCTAAACTACCGACAACAATAAAAGCCGGCTACCTTAACTGTAAAATACGCCCATACATACCGAATCCTCTGCGCTGTTTTAAGTGTCAGAGGTTCGGACATTCGCAAACATCCTGCCGTGGACAACTTACTTGCTCTAGATGTGCATCTGTTGGACATGCTTCCACAGATTGCAATCTGGAGCAGAAATGCGTAAATTGCTCACAATCTCATTCTTCCGACTCAAAATTGTGCTCTAAATGGAAAATTGAAAAAGAAATCCAAGCCATTAAAACAAATAGAAATATATCATACGCAGAAGCTCGAAAACTAATAGCCCCGCAGTTATCCCAAACTTACGCCCAAGTTGCCAAACCTTCAAATACTACCAGTACAACACAAACAGATGAAAATAGTATGCCCACCTTTAAAATTACTACAACCATTAAGATCTGTTCCGAAACCAACTGTATCTTCCTCATTCCTTGCAGTTACTAAACCGTCTACATCAACTCAGGCACAACTCTTACCATCCACCTCTTTTGTCATTTCGTCATCAGAATCTCAACCACCTATTCCTTTATTACACTGGTGTGCAAAACTTAAGCAACAATGTAAAAATTTAGCAGATAGCCATGAAATTGCGGAAAAGGAGGTCTGGAGATCAGTACAGTGAACACGTAAATCAGTAGAAACGTCATGCGTATGCAAATATCAGGAACAAAACGTCAGAAGCGATGTGAGCGTACGCAAAACGCGTGATGTCGACGCGCGCTGCTCAACAGTAGAATAAAATGAAGGACGGAGACGCAATTCAACATATTCGCTGCAAGTGCCAGTGAGTCAGTTCGTGAAATATGGCTAGAAGAAATCACCTGGACGACTTCACACGTGGAAGAATGATCGGAAAGCTGGAAGAGGAGCGTACTGTCACCAGTGTAGCCGCAGAGTTCGGAATCAACAAAAGTGTCGTTTCGCGCGCTTGGAAAGCGTTCCAAACCACAGGTACAGCTGTTAGAAAGGTTTGTGGTGGCCGCCCGAGGACGACAACAGCAGGGGATGACCGATATATCATCCTGCAGGCGAAAAGAGGTCGACAGCAGTCAGCTAGCGCCATTGCTCAGAAACTCTGTACAGCAACGAGTCGACAAGTGTCGCGGTTTACTGTGGCCAGACGCCTTCACAAAGGGGGCCTGTTCGCCCGCCGTCCTGAACGCTGCCTCCCGTTGAAAGATGGCCACCGAAGCCACCGTTTACAGTAGGCCAGAGAGCACAAAAACTGGACAACTGATCAATGGAGTCCTGTCCTCTTTACGGATGAGAGTCGGTTTAGTGCCAGAAGTGATTCTCAACGCGTTTTGATTTGGAGAGAGATCGGGACCCGGTTTTATCCCAGTAACATCAAGGAAAGACCGTTACGGTGTGGTCCTGGAGTTCTCGTCTGGGGAGGCATTATGCTGAACGGGCGAACTGAGCTTCACATTTTCGACAGAGGGCCTGTAACCGGGGATCGCTATTGTGAGGAGGTACTTCTTCCCCATGTGCGTCTTTTCCGAGGTGCCATTGGACCAGACTTCATTTTTATGGATGACAATGCACGGCCACATCGCAATCTTGCTGTTGAGGAGCTGCTGGAAAGTGAAGATATCACTCGAATGGATTGGCCTGCGTGCTCCCCAGATTTAAATCCCATCGAACATGTGTGGGATGCTTTGGGGAGACGTATTGCCACACGCTTACATCATCCGGAGAACAACCAACAACTCAAACAGATAATGATTGAGGAATGGGCACTCCTACCTCAAGAGATGTTGCACCAGCTGGTTCTGAGTATGCGGAGACGGTGCGAAGCAACCATTGTAGAAAGGGGAGGGCATATACCATATTAAGGAACATCTGCTTGTTGTTCTTCCTGTTGGATAGACAATCATGAGTCACGATACTATGCGTTCAATAAAGCTTGTTTTGTTTGATTCCATACCGTATGCGTTGTATTTCTTTTTCAGCACCGATGCTTTTGTCATCCTTTACGTACATAATACTCTCCCTCATTTCAGAATTTCATGTCTCTCAGATGATTTTTCGTGAAGTTATGGCAATAAACCAACCTGTTGCTTAAGTTTTGCACACCAGTGTAGATACTGCTCCCACCCCATCTAATATTTTATCTACATCTACTGCGTTTCCTTCATCTAATAAAGCACTCACTTCAACCAATGTATCAATGTTTACACCCTTACCAACTAAAACATATCCTGCTCCTGAAACTGAAACTTCTGTATCCAATACCATACCTTCTACATCCCAGGATGCAAAACAAACTTCAAAAAGTCGCAGGAAAAGACGTCCGAAAAGAAGCATTACCTCAGACATAGATATAAAATTGACGCCTCACAAACCTAAAAAGAGCACACCTATACAGGAATCATCAGACAAAGACATGCTTATATACGATGTTGAAGAAGAGGTGGAATCACTAAAGAAAAATAATCCAATAAAGGAAATAGAAAAATTTTCGGAAGAATGGTGGCAGACTGAAGCTTGGAAACGTGAAGAATACTCTCACACGTTGACTCCCACCCGTAACAGAAAAAAATCGGAATTAAAAAAAACTTTTAAAACATTTTGCAACATACTTAATTGTATTTTAAAACAAAATTTTACATTTCTGTCGTTTATCAATTTAATTTTTACTTTATGCCTTTCTTTGTTTTAAATTTATCCGTTATTTTAAGATCTTGCTTGACATGTTGGGATTAACACATCACCACAATGTATTTCCCACTTTTGCCTTTTAATAAAATGTAACAATTAAATAGGAATTTTTAAAAAACTTTTTTAATGTGAATTTTTATGCTTAAATATAAATTATATCTTTAATTTAAATTTTTAACTTTAAAAAAAAATTTTTTTTATAGAAATTAAAACAAATGTTTGGCGCAGTATAGCCGAAATCGGCTCTTGCGCCAATAAAACCCAAAATCACTCACTGTTCCGAAAACAACAATGCCTTCTAAAATTCCTACAGTTACCAAATCATCTACATCAACTCAGGCACAACTCTTTTGCCATCCGCATCTCCTGCGGCTGCTACATCATCAGAATCTCAAGCCACCTGTTCCTCTTGTTACTACTTCTTCTACATCTAATAGTTTAATTACATCTGCAAAAACAATGTTTACTGCCTTATCAAATGAAACGCATCCCTCTGCTCTAGAAACTACCACTCCTGCTGTTGAAACTGAAACCTCTATATCCAATACCATACCTTCTACATCTCAGGATGCAAAACAAACTTCAAAAAGCCGCAAGAAAAGACGTCCTAAAAGAAGTATTACCTCCAAAATAGACATACAATTGACGCCTCCCAAACCAAAAAAAAGCACACCTTTACAGGATACATCAGACGAGGACATGATTATATACGATGTTGAAGAAGAGGTGGAATCACCAAAGACTCTTAACCCGGACAAATTCGACCCGGATGAATACGTCCGGAAATATTACGGGTATAACGGTAGGGGATATACTAGTGTTATAACCCCAACTTGTTATAAAAACGTAAAGAAGTGATTTTTATTATTTGACACCATTACTCTTATAAAAAAAAACATATATCGCTTTTTAACCTTAGTCTAGTTCTTAACATTTTTAATTTTTGTTTAACATATTACATTCACTCACTCACTACGATTGATCTGTTTTAAACTTATTTGAATTGGTGGGATATGCCCCAGAAAAATTAAATGCTTTTATCTCATGAAAATAAAATTAATATTTTATAATATTTTACCTTATACTTTACTACTGTGTTTTAAATATTATAATACTTTTTTAATATTTTTTTAACAATTGTTTGGCGCAGTATAGCCAGAATTGGCTCTTGCGCCAGAAAACCCCAAATTCACTCACAATTCACTCACAATATCAGAATCCCAGCCAACTATTCCTATATCTAATGACATACCTTCCACATCTGCAATATTACCAACAATACAAAGTGAAACTTTGTTACCAATACCCATTCTTGCTACTACTACTTCTTCCGCTGGCAATAGCTTAAATACTTCCTATTCAGATTTAAAAACCGATACACGTTTATTTCCTACAACTTCCAATGAATTTGCTGCACTATCAACTGAAATTCAGCCATAAATTTCCCCATCAGAGTCAGCAGATACTGTGCATCCAATAATGAACCTCCTAACACTTCTAAAATTCCAAAGAGATTAAAACAAAACTCAAAATATCGAAAAAGGCGTGCAAAAGAACAAAAGGCAGAAATTGAAATTAAAATGACACCTCACACACCTAAGAAAAGCTACATTCATTATGACTCAGAAGACGAGGATATGATTATATACGATGTAGATGAAAACTCTATAGATTATCACACATCCACTGATTTTTCTCATTTCTTGACACCCACTAGAAATCGAAGAAATTAAAATTTATACATTGGATTTGAATATTTTAGATCAAGATATAATGGTTAATATTTTAAACTATTTTCGATGTTTTTATTTCACACTTTTACCATTTTAATAAAATGTAACAATTAAATATGAATTTTTAAAAATTTTATAATGAATTTTTATGCTTAAATACAAATTATATCTTTAATTAAAATTTTTAACTGTTTTTTAAAAAGTTTTATGGAAATTAAAACAAATGTTTGGCGCAGTATAACCAGAATTGGCTCTTAAGCCAAAAAACCCCAAATTCACTCACTCACCCAATCCAGACTTGTTTCCGCTCTCGTCGACCTGTGTAATGTCAATCATCGTATGGTAATAGCGTATCATCCTCAAACAAATAGACTGGCGGAACGCTTCAACAAAACTTTGGCCGATATGTTGTTCATGTATGTTGGTACAAAACAGAAATTTGGACTAAATTTTACCATTTGTAACATTTGCCTATAATACTGATAAACAAGAGGCAACAGGTATTACACCTGTCATACACGCTTTACGCACAGGCATTTGTTGTTGGGGGAAGATGCTCCTCGATGTCCTTCATGCATGGTCTCGTACTCAGTGCAACATATTTTAATAGATTGTCCCGTTTTTAATAATTATCGTATCACCTTTTTTAATTCATCTCATTTAACTTTACCTGACTTGGTGGGAGAAAAACCCCACCAAAACCTATTTGCTTTTATTAAAAAAATTGGATTTTTATATTTAATTTAACAAATTATTTTTAATTGTTTTAACTTTCATTTTTATGTGTGTGCATGCAGGCATGCACATATATAAAAATATTTGTATATATATGTCGTGTGTATTTTAATAATTATTTTAAGATTTTAACAAACGTGTGTTCCTGCCAACAAGCCAAAAAGGAACAAAGGAGAGCGTGGGGTATTTTCAGGAGATACCCCACCACTGAAAATCTCATAGCGTTCAAACGTGCAAAAGCGTTAGCTCGTAGAATACGTCGTCAATGCCAGAGAGAATCTTGGATCAAGTATGTATCTTCAATCACATCGTCAACTACCAGCCAACAGTTATGGAGAAAGGTCAAAGCAGCGAATGGCCTTTATCGGGACTTTACCATTCCGATATTGGAAACATCGACTGCTTTGTATTCGTCACCTGTCGATGTGGCCAACTTGATTGGCCAGACTTTTGCTAGTGTGTCCAGCTCCGATTCATATAGCCCTGCATTTCAGGTGACTAAGAATCGTTTAGAGCGGACACCTATAAACTTCAGGTGCCGACAACCTTTACCCTACAACAGTGACTTTGACATGTGGGTTGAAGAGAGCCTTATCATCAGCCCATAATACTAGTCAGGTCTGATGGAATATCCTATGAATTGCTTCGCCATTTGAATGAGGATTCACTAATAAGTCTCCTTTACCTATTCAACCGAATATGGAGGGAGCAGGTGTATCCTACTCAATGGCAAGAAGCCATAGTGATCCCCATCCTAAAACCTGGAAAAGATCCAAAGAACCCTCTCAGCTATCGACCGATAGCACTCACGAGCTGCCTTTGTAAGACACTAGAACGTATGGTCAATGCCCGTTTCGTTTATCAGCTGGAAAAGAACAGATGCATTCCTCTGTTTCAGAGTGGCTTCCGTAAGGGAAGATCCACTCTCGAAAACTTTGTCATACTTGAAAACAAAGTTAAATGCATTTGCCCGGAGGAATCATCTTGTTTCTATTTTTTTTTATATAAAAGGCATATGAAAAAATTTTGGCATATGGAATACTCCCACTTTTTTTAACTTTGGTCTTCTGGAAATTTCCAATTTTATTAAAATTTTTTAAGTTTACGTACTTTTAAGGTTCGTTTGGGTAACACTTTTTCGTTTCAAACTGGGGCCCCTAGGGAACCCCCTTGGGGGCTCACCTCCTTTAGGTGTTTTGGGGTTTTCACGCTCCCGAGGTCCCCTAGTGATCTTTTCCTTTTTAAGGGGTTTACTGTTTTTTGGTAAACAGGTTTCCCAAAACCGGATACCTAGTGATTTTTCTCTATTTTCGGCCCTTCTTCTTGATTTTCCCAATTTTCCCCTTTTCTTCTTTTCCCGTCTAGACCACGACACAAATTACAAAATGAACTATGTTCAAAATTTGTTTTTTTTTAAAAAAACTCTTTTTTACTAACATATTAGGGTTTTAAATTTGTATTGTTTAGTTTACTTTTCGTATATTTCTTTAAATTTTTTTGATTATGTTGCTTTATTTATTTTCATTAACCCGTTTTTTTTCAACCCCATGTTTGCCGTTGGGGCCCGTAAGGGGAAAATGGTGTTCGGGGATTTTTGCGTTCCTTTGCCCCTCTTCTCCAGTATGGGGGTTTTTAAACCTGGGATCCCTTCCTTTTTCCCCCCTTCACTGTAGGGGGTGGCGGGTGGGCTCCTGTCAATCGGCTTAGTATCTCTTCGGTATCCCCAAAGGGAACCTGCAAAGGGTTGTGCTGCGAAGGGGGTGTGGGTTTTTCCCTTGGATCCTACCCTGGACTGTATCACTATCTTCGGGGTTACTCTGGGTAACCCCGTGCCTGGTTTTGGCCAGGCCGGCCCGCCTCCCTTGTTGGACTCCGTGGTGGGTGGAGGCACGCCAGGACAAGTGGTTACGCGTTATTATGGATCCCTGCTTTCCCCGGGGAAAAAGGGCCCCGTATTTCCCAACCTAAGTATTGACAAAATTCGATAAAGCAAGATTTTTTTTTACTTTCCTTCCAAATAATGACATGTCTACTAAATCACCTTTTTCTATACAGAAAGCACTCATTGGAATAGGTGGAGAACCCAAATCAGTCAAAGATTAAGATCAGGATCTACTAATAGAAACACTCTCTGCTATACAAACAAGTCTTTTCTTCTCCAAAAACCTTTTTCCCCTTTTAAAAAAATCCGCATAAAACTCTGAACTCTTTTTGGGGGGGTCATTTCTGAATGACCTTTTGACCACTCCGAACCGGAAATCCTTGATGGATTTTCTGACAAGTTAATTCAGGTCAGAAGAATAACAATTAAAAAAATGCATCAATAATTCCGACCAAACATATAATTTTAACTTTGAATAGCCCCCAAAATTCCCTCCACAATTAAACCGGGTACCTTAACTGTAAAATTCCCCGGGCAGAACCCCTGCGCTGTTTGTGCAGGGTTCGGACACTCAAACCTCCTGCCGCGAACACTTCTTAGATGCGCATCTGTTGGACATGCTTCCCAGATTGCATTCTAAGCTAAAATTTTATAAAAAAAGCTTGCCGATTCAAAAAACTGCCCCAAATGGAAAATAAAAAAACAAATACGGAATTAAAAAAAATAAAAATATTTCTTATCCAAACACGTAAATTTAGCCCACAGTTATCTCAAACTTACGCTCAAAATCAAAATTTTTACTTCTAAATTTTACACAAACAGATGAAATATAACAAAAAAAAAAATTCTTTAAAAATTTCTTGAACCCTCCCTAAAACAAAATATCAATATCCACTCCTGCCCCATCTTCTTCAACCAAGCCCAACTCTCCATCCACCACAGAAGTTACCGTCTCTGAACCTCAGCCACCTTTCCTTACCTAGTAATGTACCCACCCCAAAAAAATGTTCACCCCCACTAAACTTCATCATCCACGTCCCTTCCTCATCAACTCCAATACTCAACCCGCTTCCATCTACAACTAGGAAATTTGAAATTTGAAAAAAAAAAAATTCGGGATAGTAAAAAAAAAATTTAAAAAAATGGGGACATAAAAATGACTCCACATAGACCCCGAAAACCGCTTCATGGTATATAACGGAAAGGAAGAAATGATTTTTACGACTAAAATGATATTGAATCTAATCCCGATTACGTTAAAAAATGGAAAAACTTATTTCAGGGGATCTTTACTTTTTTAAATCCTACAAGACAGAGAAAATAGCTTTTCTGAATACCAGTCAAACTTGGTGCTTAATTCTAACCACCAATCTGTTTTAGATATACTGAGAAACTTTTGTATTTTTTAAAATTTTAAATTTTCTTAACAAAATTTTTTAACTTTTAATATTTTAACGAATGTTTGGCGCAGTTTGCCAAAATGGCTCCGGGAATAACCCCAAAATCCCACTCACTCACCCTCAGGGAAGCATTCTGATTACCCTTTTTATCTGTCATATTTCACCCATCTTAAATTTTTATCGCCTTTTTAACAGGCTTCTTTTTATGTCGATGACTTGCAGATCATTTGGGAACCGGAAACCCATGTTGGGGCAGTTAAAAACTCCGCCCCCCCCTCGGGGGCTCCCTTTCTTTAGGTGAGTAGGGGTTTTTCCGCTCCCGGGGCCCAGTGATCTTTTCCTTTTCCCCTGGGGGTTTCTGTCTTTGGTAACATGGGTTTCCCGGGCAGGGTCCCCTAGTGATCTTTCTCTACCCCCTTCTCCTTGCCTTCAAATTTCCTTTTTTTTCTTTTCCCGTCAGACCACAGACCAATCTTACACAATGAACGTTGTTAAAAATTTGTTTTCTATTGAAAAAACTTTTTTTATACTAACATATTATGTTTACATTTGTATTGTGTTAGTTTAGTTCCTTTTTATATTTCTTTAAATTTTTGTTATGTTTTATTTTTTTGATTCCCGTTTTTTTCCCCCATGTTTGCCGTGTGCGGCGCCCCGAAAGGGGGAAAATGGTGTTCTGGGGATCCTTGCGTTCCTTCCCCACCTTCCCCAGTATGGAGGTTAATTAACCTAGGGATACCTCTGCTTTCCCCTTTTGGCCCCCTTCCTGAGACGGGGGCGGGTGGCCCGCCCCCTGTCAATCGGCTGGAAATTTTCTTCGGTACCCCCGAAAGGGCACTCTTAGGGTTAGTGCTGCAGATAAGGGGTGTCGGGTTTCCCCGTTGGACCCCACCCTGGACTGTATCACTATTTTCTGGATTACTCTGGGTAAGCGCCGTCCCTGGTTTTGGCCAGAGCCGGCCCCTGCCTCCCTTGTTGGACTCCGTGGTGGGTGGAGCACGCCAGGACAAAGGGTATACGCGTTATTATGGATCCAAAGCTGCTGTGCCCGGGTAAAGGGCCTCGTTTTCCCCAATCTTAACTTTGAACAGTTTCACAACATACCAGATTTTTAATTATTTTTTTTACCTAACAATGAAATGTCAAAAATTGCCATTTGCTATCCAAACCCCTAATCGGAATAGGTGGTGAACCGAAATCGGTTAAACGTTGCGCTCGGGGATCTACTTATTGAAACGAATTCCGCTGCCCAAACAAATCTTTTCTTCTCCTAAAACCTTTTAAACTCGTCATTAAATGAAACTCCGCACAAATCTCTAAACTCTTAGGGGGGGTTTTATTTCAGAACCTGACTTGATAGGCACCCCGGATTAGAAATCGAAGGCTTCTTAATCGGGGTGTTACCAAGTCGGGAAATCAAAAAAAAAGACTCTAAATTATTACAAAGCATTTAATTTTAACTTTTAAATCCCCAAAAACTACCAAAACAAAAAAACGGATATCTGAATTGAAAAAATCCGTCCTATATACCAACCCTCTGCGCTGTTTTAAGTCCCAGAGGTTCGGTCCTCTAAACTTCCCCGCGGTCAATTAACATGCTCTAGATTGCAACCGTTGGACATCCTTCACATTGTACACTAGAGCCCAAATTATAATTGCCCAAAAACCCCCTTTATCAGATTCAAAAAATTTTGCCCAAAAAGGAAATTAGAAAAACAAATTCAGGAAATTTAAAAAAAATAAAAAAATTTCTTCAAAACGCAAATTAATGTGCCCCCTATAAACATATGTTTAATTACAAAACCTACAGCAATAACCCCCCACACATGACACAAATGATCCCAAAAATTAAAAAATAATCTACCTTTAGTATGTCTGAAACCCGTATCTTCTGAAAAATATACCAAGTACCTCGGCTTTATTCAGTTTCTCTATTTATCCCCTCAAGCACATTTTTCCTTACATCCCTACCAACAAACCCAAAACGGTCTTTGTTCTTTCCATTTCTCTCTTCCCCAAAAGCCCAAATACTTCCGTTTCATCGTTTCCTGATCCCCGTTCTTACAACTTCTAATAAATTTGCCACTCTATCAACTGATGTTCAATCTAGTTTCCATATCAGAGTCTAAACTACTACATCCAATAAAAAAAACACCCCAACGAAATTCAAAAAATAGAAAACGCCCAAAAAAACAAAAAAAAGAAATGAAATAAAATGACTCCCCCTAAACCCAGAAACCAACCTCAAAAAATATACTACTGATGGAAAAGACTGCTTGTTTTGCGTGAGGAAAAACGCCCGATCCTCTGGAAAATTCAAGATGTCAAAAATGTTTTTAAAAATCCCCAAGCAAAATACGCAAGTTAACACCAACCCCATTCAGGACAAAAGCTAAATATATATATTTTTTAACATGTATTGCGACTTTTTTTTTAAAACTAACATGCCATTTATTTTTCAATTATTTTTAATTTAATATATGGTCTGACTTGGTGGGGCAAATCCCCCCCAAAATTTTTTTTTTATTTTTTGAAAAGGTTTAATGGATTGGAATTTTAACTTTTAAAAAATGTATTATTTTTATTTAAATATTTTTTTAAAATATTTTAAATTTCTTATAACAAATGTTTGGCAGTATAGCCAAATTGGCTCTTGCCCGGAAAAAACCCCTTCACTCCTCCTCCTCCCCCCTGCCCTCAACAAATTTTTAAAAAGGTGCGAACCAAGCAATATTTCGGGCCCCAAGAGTTGCTGCGTGCCTTTTGCCGAAAACAGGGGTTTCATCCCGACCCCGAAATACGCATCCGTAATGTACAAAACCCTGTAGTTAAACGTACGTTTCCCTCGGGTAATTTTCGACCCCCAAAGCTTATTTTCCCTTCCCCGCATATTTTCAATTGGGGAAAAGAGATGTAAAAATTTTTAAAACCTCTTGAAGGTATTGTTTTAACACCTCCGGGGGGCGGATCGAAATCATTACTCCGGGTTTATCAGGCAAATCGTACTCCCCCATTGACTACGGTGTGGGGTATCCGGATCAGCATGCAACTCTACCCCTGAAAAATTTGGGCCCTGCCCACCATTTGGCTTGGGGAATCCTTGGGGGTTTCGAAATCACCAGTCCGGGTCTCTTTTGTTAACTGAAACCCAAACTTCCTCTAGATCTTAGACAAAAAACTTTTTGCGTATTATTAAAGATTTTTGTCCGTGCCATCCCCCCTCTGCAAAATTTGTATATGAATACCAGCATGAAGAAAAATTTTTTTGATGCCGGCCTTTAACATCCGGCCATTTATAGAAAAGGATTTTTCTTTTTTCCCAACTCGACCTCCCCCTAACGTGGATATCCAGCAAAAAAACATTTTTTCCCAACCTTGGAACCCCCACATTTCCACTATTTTAAACCCTTTTGCCTCGTACAGTAAAACCCCACAGTAGCCCCCATCGTTTTTCAACGCATTTTTCCACCATCCCAGCCCGGTAAAATTTTTCCCCGGTCTTTACCCCCCCCGGGCTCACCTTTTTTAAAGGTAGTACGGGTTTTCCGCTCCCGGGGGTCCCCCTAGTGATTTTTTTCTTTTCCCAAAGGGGGTTTTTACTGTCTTTGGTAAACATGGGCCTTCAAAAAGGGGTACCCTAGTGATCTTTCTTTTATCTTCGGCCCTTCTCCTTGCCATTAAAATTTTCCCCTTTTTCTTTTTTTTTCCCGTCTAGACCACAGACCTATACAAAAAAAATAAATTTTGTTCAAATTTTTTTTCTGATAAAAAATTTTTACTTTTTACAAACAAAACCCCAAATGGTTTGTTTTCTTTTGCTTTAATTTATTTTTCTTTTTCGTATATTTTTTTTTACTACTTTGATTATGTTACTTTATTTGTTTCGACTAACAACGTTGGTTCTCCGACCCGAGGCCCTTGGTGGGCTCCCGAAAGGGGGAAAAAATGGTGTTCTGGGGATCCCCCGCGTTCCCTTTGCCCACACTTCTCCATTTTATGGAGGGGTTAAATTAACCCCTAGGGATCCCCTCTGCTTTCCCTTTTTTAACGCTTCCCCTGTAGACAAATTTTGGCGGGGTGAGCCGGCCCCTGTCAATCGGCGGGAAACCCCTTTTTCGGTATCCCCGAAGAACCTGCTCAAAGGGTTTATGCTGCAAAGGGGTGTCGGGTTTTTCCCGTTGGATCCCCCGGGGACTGTATCACTATATTCTGGGGTACTTTTGGGTAAGCGCCGTGCCTGGTTTTGGCCAAGTGACCGGCACACTGCCTCCCTTTTTGGGAACCCGTGGTGGGTGGGGGCACGCCGGGACGAAGTGGTGTACGCTTATTATGGACCCCCAAGCTGCTGTCCCGGGAAAAGGGCCCTTTTGTTTTACCCAACCATACCATTGACGATATTGCAAAAAAACTTTTTCTGATTTTATCTTTTACCAAACAATGAAAATAAAAAGTCTCCTTTTGCTTTTTAAGCTCTGAAAGGGAAAAATAGGCGGAGCCCAAAAGGTGTTAAAAGCTACGATCCGGAGACTTGCTCATTAAAACCCAAATCAGTTTTACAGACAAATCTTTCTTAATGACTAAAACATTTTTAGACTGCCCTCTAATAGTTAAAACCTCATAATTCACTTAATTCTTGTCGGGTGTTATACCCGGGCCAGATTTATTGTCCGTTTAAAGAAACAAAAATTCTCGAAGAACTTTCTAAAGGGATTTACCAAAGGTTAGAAGAATTACTCTAAAAAAAAGATACTGTTATTATCCCAACGAAACTTTTTAATTCTAACATTCAATAGCCCTAAACTTCCGTCTTCAATAAAAAGCGGGTTATTTAAACTGTAAGACCCGCCCTTATATCCAAATCCTCTGCGCTGTTTTTAAGGGGTGCCAGGGGTTTTTGGACATCTAAAACTTCCTCCCGTGGACAACTGACTTGCTCTAAAATTGTGCACCCCTGGGCATGCTTCCACGGATTGTACACTAGAGCCGAAAAATTTTCAATTGTGCGAAACCCATCCATCAAATTAAAAACTATGCCCAAAAGGGAAAATTAAAAAACAGACCCGGGAAAATTTAAAAACCAGTAAAAACATATCCTTTTAAAAAGGGGAAAGTGTAAACCTCAGTTAACCCCAACTTTGTAAAGCTACTAAACCCTAAATTGTAAAAAATTTTTAAAACCAGATGAAAATATCAAAAAAATAAAATCCCCACCTTTAAAAAATTACCCCAGCCATTTTTTATCCCTCCAAAAGGGAATACTTTAATATCCACACCTGCTTTTCCCAAATCCTCTTCCCCCCCAACTCAAGCACAACTAATACCTTCCAAAATTTTTTAATTACAGAAACAGTAAAAACAGCCTCAGCCCCCAAATTTCCCTGTGTCTGATGCCGTAATTTACCACAACCAAAAAAACGATACCCCAATAGAGCCATCTTCATCCAAAAACCCCTTTCCTCATCCAACTTATTTTCCACTACAAATACATCCTTAGAAACTGAATCCCCCCACAACCTCTAATAAATTTACTCCCCTTTTTTAAGAAATTCAACCATTGGTTCCTTACCAGAGTTTTACTACACCCAATAGTGAACATTCAAATACACCCAAAAAATTTCCCAAAAGCATAAAACAAAATTCAAAAAATAAAGAAAGCGCCCAAAGTACAGAAACCAGAAATTACAAAAAAAAGGGCCCACATAAACCCAGAAACCCAAACACGTCCGGAATATTAACCGATGCCCGAAAATTTTGTATGACGTGGGAGGAAGAATTTGAATACGTTTGGAAAAAGGGGTAAAAAGATGCAACATTATTTTTAAGAGACGGAAAACTCACATTTCATTACACCAAGCAAATATAAAAAAAATAATTTAAAATGACCGGATCGCTGTTTTTTTAACAATTTAGAATTAAAAAAAGATTTTTTATTAATACATGTCTACCCTTGGGTTTGGGGAAATTCCTCCACCAATCTTTTTTTTTAAAATTAAATTTTTACACTTTTTTTCGATTTTACCATTTTTAACTAAAATTTTAAATTAAATTTCTAAAAATATTTTATATTTATATATATTTTTTTAAATGTATCTTAAAAATTTAAAACTTTTTTTTTTTTTAAAAAGTGTTTGGCGCAGATTGGCCAAAAATTTGGGCCCCTTTCGCCATTAAACTTCAATATCACTCACTCACTCGAGCTTTGGTGGTTTTGAAAAAATTAAAAGATTACGTTGGTGTGGAGTCTTTATTGAAAAATACTGCACGGTTATAAAGGGTCGACTCTTCCTTTTCGGGGTTTTTTGCAAAAAGCTTTTTAAATTTTCCGTGCCTTCAATTAATAAACCCCAAAATACCCCTTAAAAAGCATCTATACGGCTTTAGGGGTATTAGAAACGCTTGAAAACTACAACGATCGGTGTCATCCGGGGGTATGTAATATACTCCAAAAAAAAAGGGCGATTTTTACAGCAAAGGGGTTTCGATATAACATTTTTCTTTCTTCACCAACCACGTAGGTATTATTGGGAAAAGAACAAGCGGATAACCTTTGGGTCCCGGGCGGCAACGGCCTATCCAACCCTAACGGTACCCCTTTCAGACATGAAAAAAACATCCTGCATCATATTTTAAAAAAGGCAGGAATCATGGAGTCCCCAGTTAGATAACAAACTGCACTCTGTGAAACCCCTGCGGAGCATGGGCCTTTTGATGCCAATGCGAAGAACTGATGTCGTTGACTCGTCTTCGCATTGGTCATCTCACTTCACACACAGGCATTTTTTTTATTTGGTGGAAAAACTCCTGAATGTCCTTCATGCAAGGTCTTGTTTCCTTTTTGCTCCCTTTTAATTGAATGTCCAATTTTTAACTCATCGCATCCCTTTTTTTTCCCCTCTAAATTTCCTTATCTGGCTTGGTGGGGGAATCTCCCCACCAAAAACCCCCCAGGGGCTCACCTTCTTTAGGTGAGTTCGGGTTTTTACCTCCCAGGTACCCTAGTGATCTTTTTTTTTCTTCCTAAAAGGGGGTTTTTTTGTCTTTGGTAAACATGGGCTTCACGGGCCCCGGGGACCCTAGTGATCTTTCTCTATTTTTTGGCCCCCCTTCTTGCCATTTTAAAATTTCCCTTTTTTCTTTTTCCCTCTGGAAACCCCAAAACCCAAATTACAAAATGAACTATGTTTAAAAATTTTTTTTCTTTGAAAAAAATTTTTAAAACTAACATATTATGGGTTTTGCATTGTGTTGTTTGGGTTTTTTTTTCGTATATTTCTTTAAATTTTTGATTATGTTGCTTTACTTGTTTTTGATTAACACCGTTGTTTTTAACCCGCATGTTTGCCGTGTGCGGCGTCCCCTGGGGGAAAAAGGTGTTCTGGGGATCCTTTTCGTTCCCTTTGCCCACGCCCCTCTCCCGTATGGAGGGGTTAGTCCTGGGGAACCCCCTGCGTTCTCTTTGGCCCCACGCTTTTTACTTGAACGGGTTTGGGGGGTGGGCCCGCTCCTGTCAATCGGCTGGTAGTACCTCTCTTCGGTGTCCCCCAAGGGAAAGCCCGCTTTAGGGAGTGCTGCCCGATAAAGGGGTGTCAGGGGTTTTTCCCCTTGGATCCCCCACCCCGGACTGTATCCCTTATTCTGGGTGTACTCTGGGTAGCGCCGTGCCTGGTTTTGGCCAGATGACCGGCACACTGCCTCCCCTTTTTGGACTGTGGTGGGTGGAGGCCGCCAGGACCGGGAAATGGATACGCGTTATTATGGATAAACCTTTCTGTGCCCGGGGAAAGGCCCTCGTATTACCCCACTCTCAACGTTGATCAACTATCGAAAAAGCAAGATTTTACCCTTTTTTCTCCCAAAAAACGATATGTTAAATAAATCTCCTTTTTTTCAATACATAAAGCATTAAATAGGAATGGTGGGGGAACCGAAATCTATAAAAAGGGGTTAAGATCGGGGATCTACTTTTGAAACCATATCTGCTTTACAAACCGTCATTTTTTTCTCGCTAAAAGCTTTCTTAACTCCCTGGAAAATATAACTCCTCATAAATCTCCCAAAAAAACCTGCAGGGGTTTTCTAACCTTAAAGTTTAATACCCTTTAGTCGGAGATTCTTGAAGGATTCTCGATCAAGGGGGTAATCCCAAATCAGAAAATTACCCTAAAAAAAATTCAACAGTTCTTCCGACAAAACATTTAATTCTTCCTTTAATAACCCAAAACTTCCATCTACAATAAAAACCGGATACCTCCAAACTTTTTAAAAAAACCCCCCATACATACCGAAACCTCTGGGTGTTTTAAGTGCCAGGGTTCGGTCTTCCCTTTTCCCGCCGCGGACAACTGACTTGCTCTAGATGTTTCATCTGTTGGACATGCTTCGACGGTGCGGGCTGAACTAAAAATTTTTTTTAAATGTTTTTCCCGCCCCCCTACTGCTGATTCAAAATTATGCCCAAAGTGGAAAATAGAGAAACAAATACGGGGGATAAAAAAAAATAAAAATATTTCTTACCCGGAAGCACGTAAATTAATAGTCCCCCAGAATTTTCTCAAACATACGCTCACGCTCCAAAACTTCTACCATAAATAACTACTCAAACAGATGAAAATAAAACAAAAAAAAATATGTCCGCCATTAAAATTACTTGAACCACTCCCAAAAAAAAAAAAATATCAATATCCCTCCTATTCCCACATCATCTGCAACGCAAACCCAACTCGTCCATCCACCACCCAAAATTACCGTTTTCTGAACCTCAACCCCCTTTTAGCCCTACATTAAAAAAAATTAAAAAAAAAGGGGAAAATTCGGGATAGAAAAAAAAAGAAAAGATTTAATTAAAAAAAGTTTTTTGACATAAAAAAGACTCCCCATAGACAAAAAAAAACGGCTTCTGAAGAGTATACAACAGACGGGAAAAAAATGGTTTTTTTACGACGTCGAAAAGATATTAAACGGGAAACCCGATTACGTTAAAAAAAAGGGAAAAACTTATAACAAAAGGGGGATTTATTTTAATCCGACGAGACACGAAAAAACCCTTTTTGAATACCCTTTTCAAAAATTTTTTCTCCCCCACCAATCTGGGTTTTAAAAATATTGAAAATGAATTTTATACTTTTAAGATTTTTAAATTTTTTCAAAATTTTTTAAAAACCTTTTTAATTTTAAAACCCCATGTTTGGCCTTTAAAATTTGGGAAAATTGGCCTTGCCAAAAAAAAATTCACTTTTTTCACTCCTCCCCACCAAAAATCTATTTTTCCTTTCTTTAAAATTGGATCTTTATATTTAATTTAACAAATTACCTTTAATTATTTTAACTTTTTATTTTTTTTGTATGTGCATGCAAGCATGCACATATATTTTAAATATATAATATACATGAAATATATTTTTTAAAATTGTTTTTCCCTGTTTTAACGAAAGTTTGGCGCAACAGCCAAAAATTTGGGTCTTGGGCCCTAAAACCCCACCCCACTCACTCACACTTAACAAACGTGTGGCGCAGTATAGCCAAAATTGGCTCTTGCGCCATAAAACCCTACATTCACTCACTCACTCAGGTATTACACCTTTCTATCTACTTCATGGTCGTGAAGCCGATGCGATGTTGGACACAATGTTACCATTCGGTCCTAATGATGTCGATGACGATTACATCGGCAAAATAATTGCCAGAGCTGAAGAATCAAGACAGCCAGCACGAGTGCAAACCCTGAAAGCTCAAGATAAAGACCGTCAACGTTATGACTAAACACATACACATTGAATGGTATCTTGTGCTCTTGGAGATCTTGTATGCGTCTATACTCTATTATGAAAAGTCTGTCTCAGAAAAACTCTTAAGATATTTTGGACCGTATCAGGTGTTAAGCCGACTATCAGACTTTATCTGAGATGCAAGATTTTGAGTGAGTGAGTGAGAGTAGGGTTTTATGGCGCAAGAGCCAATTTAGGCTATACTGCGCCAAACATTTGTTAAAATAAAATTTAAAATGTTTATAAAATATTTAAAAATAATGACAATACAGTTCTAAAAAGTTAAAATTTCTAATCACATAAAATCGTTTTCAAGTTATTAAAGAGAAAATTTGGTGGGAGTTACCCCACCAAGTCAGACCATATATTAAAATAAAAAACAATTGGAAAAGAATGGAACAATTTTGTTTAAAACAAAGTCGGGCAATACATGTTGTTATAAAATTAGCTTCTACTTTCCCTGAATCGGGTTGGTGTTAACGCGCGTATATATGTGTGAGGCTTGTTTAAAATATTTTTTGACATTTTGAATTTATCCATTGGATCTGGCTCAAGTTTTTCCTCCGCGTCATATATAAGCATGCCTTCTCGTCATCAGTAGTATACTCTTGAGGTGCTGGCTTTCTGGGTTTATGTGGAGCCATTTTTATTTCTATTTCTGGTTTCTGTACTTTTGGAGTTTAGCCATATTTGGCTCTTGCGCCATAAACCCATACTCTCACTCACTCATTCTGTACTTTTGGGCGCTTTCTTCTATTTCTTGAATTTCGTTGGGATGTCTTAAAATGTTCCTTATTAGATGTAGTAGCTGTATTAGATGGAAACTGATGATTGAACATCAGTTGATAGAGCGGCAAATTTATTAGAAGTTGTAAGAACTGGGGGAATTTCAGTTGATAACGATGAAGTGGAAGTATTTAGGCTATTGCTAGGGGAAGTAGTAGTAGTAATGGGTATTGGTAACAAAGACTCGCTTTGAATTGTTGGTAGTATTGCAGATGTGGAAGGAAGTAGATGTGCTTGAGTGGATGAAGATGATGTAGAAACTGTAGATATTGAAGCCGAGGTACTTGGTATAGTATTTGCAGAAGATACGGGTTTCAGACATACTAAAGGTGGGCAGATTATGTTTGTAATATTTGGATCTGTTTGTGTACTTGTATATAGTTATTGCTGTAAGTTTTGTAACTTGAGCATATGTTTGGGATAGTTGAGGCACTATTAATTTGCGTGCTTCTGGGTAAGAAATATTTTTTAATTTCCTGAATTTGTTTTTCTAACTTCCATTTTGGGCATAATTTTGAATCTGATGAATGAGATTCTGAGCAATTGACACATTTGGGCTCTAGAGTACAATCCGTGGAAGGATGTCCAACGGTTGCACATCTAGAGCATGTTAATTGACCGCGGCAGGAAGTTTGGGAGTGACCGAACCTCTGGCACTTAAAACAGCGCAGAGGGTTCGGTATATAGGGACGGATTTTACAATTCAGATATCCAGCTTTTATTGTGTTTGGTAGGTTTGGGCTATTAAATGTTAAAATTAAATGCTTTGTGGGAATAATTGTAGAGTCTTTTTTTATTGTGATTCTCCTGACTTGAGTAACACCCTGATCAGAGAAGCCTTCAAGTATTTCTAATTCAGGAGTGCCTATCAAGTCAGGTTCTGAAATAACACCTCGGCAAGAGTTTAGAGATTTGTGCGGAGTTACATTTAATGACGAGTTTAAAAAGGTTTTAGCGAGAAGAAAAGACTTTGTTTGGACAGCGGAATTCGTTTCAATAAGTAGATCCCCGGAGCGCAATCGTTTAACCGATTTCGGTTCACCACCTATTCCGATTAGGGCTTTATGGATAGCAAATGGCGAATTTTTTGACATTTCATTGTTAGGTAGAGAAATAAGTAAAAATCTGGTATGTTGTGAAGTTTTATCGACGTTGAGAGTGGGCAATACGAGGCCTTTACCCGGGCACAGCAGCATTGGATCCATAAGAACGCGTACACACTTCGTCCTGGCGTGCCTCCACCCACCACGGAGTCCAACAAGGGAGGCAGTGTGCCGGTCAACTGGCCAAAAATCAGGCACGGCACTTACCCAGAGTACACCCAGAATATAATACTACAGTCCAGGGCGAGGATCCAACGGGTAAACCCGACACCCCTTATCTGCAGCACTAACCCTACAGCAGTGTCTCTTCGGGGACACCGAACCCTCAGGGGCTCACCTTCTTTAGGTGAGCTCGGGTTTCACGCTCCCGAGGTACCCTAGTGATCTTTTCCTTCTCCTAAGGGGTTTACTGTCTTTGGTAAACATGGGCTTCACGAACCCAGGGTACCCTAGTGATCTTTCTCTATTTTCGGCCCTCCTTCTTGCCATTCAAATTTCCTTTTCTTCTTTTCCCGTCTAGACCACAGACCCAAATTACAAAATGAACTATGTTCAAAATTTGTTTTTTCTATTGAAAAAACTCTTTTTATTACTAACATATTATGGTTTACATTTGTATTGTGTTAGTTTAGTTCCTTTTCGTATATTTCTTTAAATTTTTGATTATGTTGCTTTTACTTGTTTTCGATTAACACCGTTGTTTTTTCAACCCGCATGTTTGCCGTGTGCGGCGTCCCGTAAGGGGGAAAATGGTGTTCTGGGGATCCTTTGCGTTCCCTTTGCCCACGCTTCTCCACTATGGAGGAGGTTAGTGGCCTAGGGATACCTCTGCGTTCCCTTTGGCCCACGCTTCACTGTAGACGGGTGGCAGGAGTGAGCCCGCTCCTGTCAATCGGCTGGTAGTACCTCTCTTCGGTGTCCCCGAAGAGACACTGCTGTAGGGTTAGTGCTGCAGATAAGGGGTGTCGGGTTTACCCGTTGATCCTCACCCTGGACTGTATCACTCTTCTGGTGTACCCAGGTAAGCGCCGTGCCTGGTTTTGGCCAGTTGACCGGCACACTGCCTCCCTTGTTGGACTCCGTGGTGGGTGGAGGCACGCCAGGATGAAGTGGTATACGCGTTGTTATGGATCCCAAGCTGCTGTGCCCGGGTAAAGGCCTTAATTTACCCAAAATTAACATAGAAAAACTGCTACACATGCACGATTTTAGTTTTATTTTTTACCTAACAATGCATGTCTCTGAAATCGCCATTTGCCATTCAAAAGCCATTATAGGAATAGGTGGTGAACCTAAATCTTTTAAAAAAGATTAAGATCCGGTGATCTACTAATTGAAACACTCTCTGCCGTACAAACAAAGTCTTTCCTTCTCGCAAAACCTTTTCTGAACTCACCTTAAAAATAAGTCCACATAAAACTCTTAATTCATGCCGCGGTGCATTTGAACCTGACCTGTTGACCACCCCTGAAGTGGAAACCCTTTGAGGGATTCTCCAATCAGGGTGTTTTTCCCAGGCAGGAACACAAAAAAAAGATACTACTGTTATACCGACCAAACACTTAATTTTAACTTTCAACAGTCCCACACTACCCCCAAAACATTAAAGCTGGCTATTTAAATTGTAAAATCCGTCCATACATTCCGAACCCCTCAGGGCTCACCTTCTTTAGGTGAGTACGGGTTTTACGTCCCGAGGTACCCTAGTGATCTTTTCCTTCTCCTAAGGGGTTTACTGTCTTTTGGGAAACATGGCTTCACGAACCCAGGTACCTAAAATGATCTTTCTCTATTTTCGGCCCCTCCTTCTTGCCATTCCCAAAATTTTCCTTTTTTTTCTTTTCCCGTCTAGACCACAGACCCAAATTACAAAATGAATTATGTTCAAAATTTGTTTTTCTATTGAAAAAACTCTTTATTACTAACATATTATGGTTTACATTTTATTGTGTTAGTTTAGTTCCTTTTCGTATATTTCTTTAAATTTTTGATTATGTTGCTTTACTTGTTTTTGATTAACACCGTTGTTTTTCAACCCGCATGTTTGCCCTGGCGGCGTCCCGTAAGGGGAAATGGTGTTCTGGGATTTGCGTTCCCCTTTTCCCACGCTTCTCCAGTATGGGAGGAGGGTTAGTGGCCTAGGATACCTCTGCGTTCCCTTTGGCCCCACGCTTCACTGTAGACGGGTGGCAGGAGGAGCCCGCTCCTGTCAATCGGCTGGTAGTACTTCTCTTCGGTATCCCCGAAGAGACACTGCAGGTTGTGCTGCGATAAGGGGGTCGGTTTACCGTGATCCTCACCCTGGGCTGTACATATCTTCTGGGTACTTCAAGCGCCGTGCCTGGTTTTGGCCAGATGACCGGCACCTCTCCCTTTTTTGATCCGTGGTGGGTGGAGGCACGCCAGGACGAAGTGGTATAGCGTTATTATGGATCCAAAGCTGCTGTGCCCGGTAAAGGCCTCCCTATTACCCAACAAACCTAACGTCGATGAAACTGCCCAAAAAATTTACGATTTTTTAAATTTATCCTTGCCAAACAATGATATGTGTAAAAATCGCCATTTGCTATTCATAAAGCACTAATTGGAATAGGTGGCGAACCTAAGTCAGTAAAACGTTTACGATCCGGAGATCTACTAATAGAAACTACCCTTTCGTTACAAACAAAATCATTTCTTCTCGCGAAATCATTTCCTTGAACCATAAAAAAGTCCGCATAAAACCCTGAATTTCCCGTCGGGGGGTTTTTTTTGAACCCGACCTTTTACCACTCCTGATACGGAAATCCTTGAGGGGTTCTC
>BMAV01024660.1:0-16765 GCA_019973955.1 Trichonephila inaurata madagascariensis | reverse complement strand
AAAAAAAAAATTTTTTTTAAATTTTCCCAAAAAAAATTTTTTTGTTTTATTTTTAATTCTATTTTTTTTTTATATAAAAATTTTTTCTTTTTTTCGAGCTCTCGTTTTTATACCGGCGTAAACGCGTTCCCGTAAATTCGATACATTCTTTGTGTTAAAGTGCGCGTCAACTACTTGCCGATTTTCCTGTATTTATATTTTGCACTTATTTAAAAAAGTAATTAAAATAAAATTTTCGTTGTATGACCTAAAGTCAGGAATCGACGTAATTTTTTGTATTATTGTTATATTCTGTTTTGATATTCTAAATATACAAATAAAAATAAATAAATTGAACAATATTAATATAAATATCAGCATACAGTGAAATACTTTTAACGAAAACGCTAAGACGAAATATCGGTTAACCGAAATTACAACGGTCTAAAACAAACTACATTGCATTTTCCTTTTCTTAATACAAAACGAAGATCGCTTAACATGAGAAAAGATTTTCCTTCTGGAATGAACAAAATACGGAAAATTCCATCCTTGCCCAGTGTGAGACTTAAGAGGGTTGAAATGAAAGAGGGTGGTTTCATATGTGTCATACAAAAAGGCATAATTTAGCTTTGAATACCTTCAGAATAGCCAGTTTTGTTTCACTTTCCACTCCTACAAACGCCACGCAGAAACATGTCATCAGTTGACTTTGGAATGTGGCGACGATCACATTGCAGTATGAGTAAAAATTAGTGAGTTTAGTTCGCGTTTTATTTTCTATTTTAGAAGATTTTTTTTTCATGAGCACAATGACAAAGAGCTCAGGGGGAAAGCAGACTGCTACATTGCTTAAAATGAAGATGGAGTTTCTTAAAGCTGTTGGTTAAAAAAAGAAGACAAAAGCGGAAATCTGTAAAGATTTTGGTATTGCTAACTCTACACCATCAACAATAATTAAAAAAAAAAAGAGAGCAAATTACGGAAATGTGTGTACAAACCCATCTATGTGAATAAAAAGTACTCTAATAAATTTAATTTTGTTTAATATGTATAACTTTTTCTATTTTGCAATATCTTTTAACACAAAAAATATTCAAGTCCTCCTCAGCTTCGTGTTAAACGAATTTCACTGTAGTTTTATGTGTAGTTTATAGGAGCAAATATTTGTACGCCGTTACACAGAAAATAGTGTAGAATCACCTGAATGCAGCAGCGGAAAGTTTATTTTGTTGAGTTGAAGGTTTATTTCACACACACATTGTGTTCTTTGAGTAAAGCACTTAGCATCTCGATGTTTGAAATACATTCTTCCAAGTGTATCGATGTGTTTCACTTTTCCACTTTATATTTCTAGATGATCACATGACGACGGCGTATGATTAAAAAAAATATAAAAAAACACCAGAAAGTGTGAAACATTATGATGCAGTTGTTATTACTTTTGATAACAATATAAGCTTTAAGATTATGTGGTAAGTGGTATGTAATTCTTAGGATTTAAATGCATTTTCACCGCCATTTATAGGTGATAATACGAAGTTCTGTTGCAGATCACATAAGAAACAAATAAGTGCTATGGAATGTCTGATTGAATTTTAGAATTCTAAAATAAATTCAATAATAGGCATGAATAATTTCATTTGGAATAAAATTCTATGTAAAATATTTTATCTCTATTCTTTTTCTTTTATTGTAATCTGAGGGAAAACCTTTAGAAAAGATCTTGTATCGTGCTTACTTTTTCATACAACTACTTTTTTTCTTAATTCGTTAATATATATATATATAATATAACAAAATAAAATAAATAATAAGAGACAAAATCGTACTTCCTATAAGGTAAAAAAATAAAAAAAAAAATTGGATTTTAAGAAACATATCAAGAAAATAAATTGTGCAAAGAATATTGTAATAACTAAACTCTAAACAGCTGTCGAGACATAAAGTCCTCTCGTGAGGTTGGTGGCGGAGGATGAGAGGTGGGAGGCCTGACTCTTTTCAGGGTGTTCTTCTCAAAATTGGGATAGGTCAGAGAGCTAAATCGTACTTTGTCTACCTGTATGGTGCTGAAGGCTACGGCAATGACAGGCGTACATGTAGTCCTTGCCATGATGGATTTCGTGGGCCTTGATCTGAGTGCGGCATTAGCAGCAACAAGGCAACAGTTCATAAGGCAAGTCATTTCTTTAGCCAGTTAACTGTGACGCTCCCGTTAGAGAGCGCGCTACTATGTGTCACGGAAATCGAACGATGGCGAGTATACCCGTCAATCACAGAATAAAGGTGTCGCTGTAAAAATATTAGATAAAAAAAATGGTCTCATTTTATAAAATTGCCATTTTCATTACTAATACTTATTATTTGGATAATATAAATATATATTACCTATCTTGATACCAAGGAAGATTTGGAGGTGCTTTTTTGGTTGATCCCAGTCCTCTTACCAGAAAGCATCCTTGCCTTTTCACCTCAATAAAATAACTGTTCTTTAGGCAGTAGGCATTTGGGCCATTACTCTAATATCGGCACATGGTTCTAACATCCAAACAATTAGCATTGACACCACTGGATAGCTATTTAAGGTATCAGAACTACGTTCGAAACCGTGATTTTAAAAAGTGCATAAATGGATAATTTTCATGATATTTAGTGTCACTTAGATTAGAATACATGCATAAAATTGTTTTAAGGACATTTTGACAAAAGTAGTTATTTAAATACAATATTTTGGCAAAAATTAACTTAGAATAACCTTTTTCAAGAAATGTTCTCCTTTTGTGAAAAATGTTTCTATTATAATAATATTTTGCCTGTCTATAACTCAGACCTCTGTACTGAGGTTCAACTATGATTTTTGAAAATTCACATTACTTTCAGAGTTACAACCCATTGGAAATAATTATCAGCGTTTTCTGAAAATTTCTCCCTCTGTCATAGTAAACATGGATAAAATCACTTCAAAGTTATACATTTCAAAATTCTAGTTGAGCCTCTGTACAGAGGTCTGAGCTATAGACAGACAAAATATTATTATAATAGAAGCATTTTTACAAAGGGAGAACATTTGGAAAAAGGTTATTCCTAGAGATTAATTTTTTTTCAAAATAGTGTACTTAAATAATTTTTCGTGCAGTACTATTCTTAGCAATTTATATACATTGTCTAATCTAAAGAGTGACACTAAATGTCATAAATATTATCCATTTACACGCTTTTTGCAAAATCACGGTTTCGAACGTAGTCGGACCGCTAACTTTTGGACCAGCAGCTATCAATGGGTTCAGTGCCTGGTTCAGCACCATTGTCCCATACTGACCATACCTGAAGGGAACCCTATAATATATCAACTTTTCTAACATTTGCCCTTTTTAGACTTACATCTAAAGAAATATTATCATTGCATATAAATAAAATCGTTTTGTGTAACTTACATGGTAGCCGGTGCATATGGGGACGCATGAGTTTGTCAATTTTCATATTTTTTATTTATCTGTTTTACTCGGCCGACCTCGAAATATTCCTAAACATCTTGAGGGTGAGAATATGTTTTTTTTCATTATAATTTAAATAGCCAATGGTCGCTAAGTTTTACGTATGACAGTATAGTGGTCAATCCAGTTAACTAGTTAAATAAACAGTGCTTCGATACATAAAGAAGTAAATTTTTTTATGCTCATCTCTTTTATTTTTAAGGGGAGTTGGAATCCTCTCTCTCTCTCTCTCTCTCTCTCTCTATACGGCAATGTTGAGTTGGCTGTTTTTCGATGTACCTTTTCTCAAAATCTGTTTATATCTACATGCTTGAAATTTTTTTCATGCAATTAAAATTGCTCTCTATCCTTATACTGAAATGAGCTTTTAGCTAATTTTGAATTTTTTAATAAATTATAGAAGTATTTTAACAAAAACATTGCGAAATTTGACCCATTTTCCACTTCAAAATTTGTAGAAATAAATTTTGAGTTTTTTTAAAAACCTCATTTCGAGTATATATTAGACTTTACATCATTATAATTATTTCAAACAAAATTTACATACGTGTGAACGGTAGTTTCTCCAAGAAAAGGTACATCGCATAAAATTGATTTTAATGCGTACACAGTGAGAATACTAATCGGCTAGGGAAATAAAAAAATAAAGACTGAATTTAAAATAAAAGATACACGTTTTGGTTCATATCAGACGTTGTTACACTTTTAAAGCAAAAACAGAAGTAATTTGTTTACATTTTCGCCATTAAAATGGGCGTGGCAAAGATTCAATGATTGTTAAAGAAGAAATAGGTTTTAGGGTTTCTACAAATACCCTAGAGGTAAAAAGTAAGGTATTTTTAGAAAGGTCAAAATCTATACAATTTGAAAATGTAAAAATCTCAAATTGTCAATGTCAAAAAGTAGATTTTAGCTTTCCAACATCCTTAAAGCTATCACATTTTTTATACCCGGCGTATAACGGGCACCTTTAAGTTTAGATCTTATTTTTGTGTTCAAAGTGCGCGTTATACACTTGAATTTTAGGTAATTTTTTCTTGATTTAGCAACTTCGTTAAATAAAGGTCCGACTGTACATATATATCTTATAGTATTTTAAAATTAGTTGTAATATACAGTGGCGCACACAAAGGGGTCCTGGGGGTCGGATCCCCAAAGCCATGATTTTTGATCGATTATAATTCTAAGTATATAGTACGTAAAATTTAATTAAGTATTTGTTATTAATGATTAATTTTATTAATTAATGCTAGTATTCAATAATTAGTTTTTACTGTGTTTTGTTCGAAAATCGACTAAAAATCCAAAGAGCGTGATACAAGAATGGTGAACTTTCAACCTCAGGAACCCCTTGAAAATTTTCTGTGTGCGCTACTGGTAGTATAGTATTTAAAATTTTAAATTTTAAAATTAGCACCTTGTCCCTACAAAAGCTCTACTTAATATTGCAATATCAGGGGTAAAATTTGTGACTTTCAGTCTGACACATAATTCTGAATGTTCGAATTGTTCAACAACTTCTTTGTGGGTTTAGGTATAGTTCATATAAGAAAAACTTGTTCGCTCACAAATGTAGAACCAATAGTGGCGAGCAGAGCACGTACCATTTCTTCAAACAATTAAGTCGATCTCCCGTTGTGACATCCAGCAGCTTAAAGAGTAGCTGTCGATTTTTATTAGTTTATCTTTCAGATTTTTTCGCAAAATTCCGTTAATTTTGCTTTCAGTAATTCTGTGAACGGATCTTTGCGGAATCTTCTTACCTAATCCTCTGAAGGGGAATCTTTGGGCTGGCATTAGAGTTTAATTCACAGTCATCCATCTCAAGAAGAAACCCTGATATGTAGATTAGTTCGACTATATAAAGTCAGAGTTTTGTAATTGTAAAGAAAAGAGCTGAGAAACTGCTACAGGCACTACGAAGGTGAGATATAATAAAGTTGATTTTCGCGGCTTAAGTTAAGAGCGGTGTTTGTCACTGTATTAAATTAGTGGATTGGACATTTATAGTCAAAGATAGATTAAGGTTAAAATTAAACTGATTACTTGCGCTTGTTCACTTAGGGCTTATTGCTTTCTCCCTATCATCTCCTAGGACATTCACTTATGGTTTTAATCCAGTGAAAGCACACAAGGGTCATAGAGGTTGAGACCCTCCCAAGGCCCTTGATTTTTTTTCCGATTGATTATATTTCTAAGTATATAGTACGTAAAATTTAATTAAATATTTATTTATTAATGATTAATTTATTAATTAATGCTAATTATTTATTCAATAATTAGTTTTACTGATTTTGTTCCCGAAATCAACAAAATCAGAAAGGAGCATGATACAAGAATGGGTGAACTTTCGACCCGGAATTATGAAAAATTTCTGTATTGCGCTGTGTGAAAAATTCTGTGTTAATCTTCGTCATTGATGTGAGGAATTTAAAGATTTTAACTATTTCTTTTTCATACTAGGTGAGATTTTTATTTTTTGTTTTAATGGAAGAGAATTGCAGGATCTGAAAAAGGAAATTCATTCGACTAATTTGCTGTACGAGGGGTGGGTAATGCCTGAATAGTTTCTTGTGGGGTGCAGGAGATTAAATTTAAACATTCATAATTGGTGTTACAATTTTGTTGTTGGGTGGAATTGGGGGTGATAATGGCCTGATTTATTTGGTAGGGTGGTAACAGGGACTGTTCCGATTTGTGGCATAATCTGTTGAGGGGTATTAGAGTTTAAAGTTGGGTAGGTTGCTTGCGCGTGGAAGATATTGGGTCTAATAAGACTATTTACGACATTCGAGTAGTTTGAATTTCATAGAAGTTCCTGGGGTAGAGGGGGCATTTCGTGTAGTTGGCCATGTGGCCGTAGGTCTCGCAGTTTATGCAGTACAATGTCTCAATCCTTTTAATTTGGCAATCCTTAGTCTGATGGGCCTCTCCGCACTTCAGACATCTAGGTGTCATATGGCTTGTCGGCAGTGTGTTTAAAAGTTATTGCATTGAAAGCTTTGGGGTCGCCCTTTGCTTTAAAAATTCTGAAAATGGGGAGGTAACTTAGTCAATTTAAGTCTAGGATCTTGGCGTTGGTTAGGTTTCTTGGTAGTGTGACTGAGAAAACTAGTAAGAGTTGTTTTGTTATGTTACCTACAAGTTGCGTGACTCGATCGACGGAGAAGCCCAAATCAATAAGGTCGTTATGAATATCTTCTGTTTTAGTGTGTCGCGGAAGTCCCTAGATGACAACTTTTATGGGTCTTTCAGTTTTTGGGGAAATTTTTAAAAAAATGAAATTTAAGTTTTCGGGGATTTGTATGAGTTGTAGACTTTGTTGGGAATTATTTTGAAGAGTTTGATGTAATTTCCTGTCATTTTGCTGCGAAGGAAGGGCATTTTAGTGGTTAAAGTTTTCATTTGTTCTCTTAAGTTACAGAAATTTTTTAACATTACGGGGGGAAAATTTAAAGGGTGGGGGGGTTTGAAGCGTTAGGGGGGTACTGCTATTGTTGTTGACAGCGGGGGTATCGGGCTGTTACGGGAAGGTTTTAAGATCGGTTTTTTAAAGGGCTTTAAAATTTTTATTTAAAGTTTAATTTAAAGTTTATTTCCGGAGGGGGTTTGGGCCCCGGGAATTTTTAAAGTTTTCTAATTTTTGTGGGGAAGTAAAGCCATCATCGTTATCTTTGCGTTTGATAGAATTTTTTGGGGGGGGGGAAATCTGGTTTTCCTTAACTGGGTGGAGAGAGGGGGGCCATGAATAGGGAGCCAGGGGGGATGGGGGGGAGAGCCCTTACCATTTTTGCAGCTCGTTTTAGTAGTTTATTTGAAACTGGCACTGAGGATCTATTAGGAAACCTTCAGTAAATCCATGGGCGTTGTAACCTTTGATCGTAGTTTGTGTTGCTTGAATGGCTATGTTGAGATCCTTCATCTCCTGAGTGAGGGCAGGTCGTCTTTCGCAGTATGATTCAACAGGCGTTTCCAGTCGAGAATTATTTGTAAAAGAAGGCAGTGTCAGTCCCATAATATTGTTCATATTCCTGATAAGAGACGAAACAGGTCTTGGAGGTGAGATTTGGTGATTCTCCATATGTGCGATGATCGTCAGATGAGCGGGTGATGTCCGGTCCGATGAAGTAAAATTGATGATTTTTTGGCGATGCTGATTTGCTTGACTCTTTTTCCTGGCCATGTTCGAGATAATCAGAGCGTAATTAAGACAATCGCCAAACTGAAAAATAAATTTTCAGTTGGCATAAAGTTTTTAAAAAGTAATCCTGAGATTCGAAAATCGTATGAAGGAGCGTCTAGCGGTACGTTCTCACTCTATCGAGTCTCAATGGAAAAGCCGCTCAATTTCTATCTGGTTTACTCTATCTCAGTGACGTAGCCAGCCGTAAGATCGAATAGACGCACAGCCACATTTGAATGATACTCACTCTGTTTGGAGCAGTTTGAACTGGTTCCAACCTCGAATATTGAAGACTTTCCCCTTAAAAGAGGCAATAGTAATTTTGTATTTTAGCATTATTATTTTGTATTGCACTTAGCTATGCTCGCAGTACAAAAGGTGGGAGTATGTTGCCTTTGATAATATGTTCATTATTTCCTGTTCGATAATATTTAATATTCGCCTTGTATTTAATGTTCATTCTCTAAATCTGGCAACAGAAGTTTTTTAGTATGTTTATGGAATATTCTAAGTAGTTTATGGGAATAATAGCTTTTGTTGCTCTATATCTCACAAAAACCGGAACTGAGCTATGTAGTTTGTTTTATACTGAGAAAATAATTGTATAATACTTCACGTTTACCGAGATTGTGCTCAAATAATTCGTTCTTTCATGTATAGTTCTCTATACTACACTTTCACCAGCTTTGCTGCATTAGTTCAAAACTCTGAATAGCTTTATTTTATTCTGCGTGTTGAAGATAAATAAAAGATATCAAAATCGAAAAGGAATAGTTTATCGAGTCAGAACACTGGACATTCTTTTCAAGTGATTCAGTAAATTAAGCAGTGTTGCATTAGAGAATTTCAAAAATGGGCTGTGTACCCATCTACAAAAAAATATGCTTTACTTATACGTGGAGCATTGAAAATTTCAATTATTCTTGGAAAAAGAACGGTGAATGTATTTTGAGTCCTGAAATCTTTGTGGACAATATGGAGAAGACCAATTGGAGGTTAGTATTATACCCAAAAGGAAAAACAGAAAACTCAAAGGATTTCATTTCTCTTGATCTCATTAAAGGGGAGGACAGAAAAGGACCAGACAGAGTTATGGTATGTTTTGAATTTTCAATCCTTGCAACTGATGGTTCAGTGTTAGTATCGAGAGGTACAATTTTATGTTCCTTTGTGAGAGGACTTAGTATGGGTTTTGCTTCTTTCGTTAAATGTGATGAAGTTTTGAAAACTAGAATGAAGGATTATCTTCCGGTAAACGTCCTAACAGTTAGATGTACAATGTGGAAAAATATTTATGAAGATGGAGGAATTGGAAGTTGTTTTGTTCGGACTCAAATACAAGTTGAACACGGTCATTTATGTGGAATATAAAACAATTCCACTCTTTTCAGGAAAGCATACATAAAATCACCTCGTCTACAGAATATAAATCCATAATGATGTTAAAATTATTTCCTAGCAGTGGACAGAATAGTGAAATATTCATTCGTCTCAAAGTCTGTGCTCACGATCAGGGATTAAAATTCTCTACTTTTCGCCTATATCTAGAAGATATTTCTAGAAAGAGAATAGAATGCCTCAATGAGGAAATCCTGTTTGATGAAGATACCAATACTGCAATATTTACAATGACTTTTCAAAGGAACAATTGATGATGAACAAAAATCGGTATCTACCGAATGATATTCTTCAACTGTATTGCGAGAGTGTGTCATCGCCAATGGCATCATTTTTAATATAACGGAAAGTATTACTTCAGGGATTTCTCCTACTGAAGATGCACATTTTACTGGAAATGGTCTTATAAAAAAAAAAATTGTTAATTAAAAAAAAAATTTCTGAAAGAAATTTTGAATCTTTATGCAAAGAAAATTTGCTGTGTGACCCCAAACTAAAGACAAGACCCGATCATTTCCGCCCATGAATGTTCTCAGTGCTCGTTATCTCCTTTTTTAAGGCAATGTTCAACAACGACATGAAAAAAAAAACACGGGAAGTGGGAACGAAGTTTTGGGATGATGACCAAAAAAGAATGCACTGATTTTAGGCCCCGCCTGGGAATCCTCGTCCAACCCGTGATAAGTATGAGATTCTATTTGAAGGGCTGCCTTTTTCGATGGATATAACCCTGACAATGCTTTATCTTTTTACTCGCTGACAGGCCCCAAGACAAATATCAAATCAGGTTTCAAATTTTTTTTTCAATTAACAGGGCATTTTCAATACCAATGGGGAAATGCTTCATGCAAATGAATGCAAATTTTGCTAGAAATTACATAACAACTGGTGAAAAGCCAAGTCTATTTAAAATAATGGATTTAGTTTCTTTAAAAAAATGTTATTTTTATGACAAGTTTATCGAAAACTGAGATTTCTATCTGGGACAGATTAAATTAATATGCCGACAGAACTATGTTTAATGAACTCAACAAATCTACGGGTTTAAATTAGAAATTCAGACAAAACTTTTTTTCCCCCTTTTTTATAGTATTGACTTGTAAGAAAACTAAAAGATAAATGTATATAGAAGAAAAAATTTTGTTAGAAGGATCTAATATTCATGCTATAATTGGGTTTCAAATTAACACACAACCACATTGCCCCCTGTTTAAATTAATAAAAAATATATTATTAAATTTTTTGAATAAAATGATGAAGTTATTTACAAAAAAAATTTTTTTTACTGTCGATGTTTTTTTTTGAAAATTTTCTAATCTAATAGTTTTGTACTGTTAGGAAATGTTTTCTTAAAATTTCATTTCTTTATAGAAATGGTTCAAAATTTTTGATATTTAAAATTTTTTTTCAAACAAATATTTACATAAGTTTTTTTAAATAAAGTAAAAAAAACGATGAATTATTCTATTCATAATTAAATGTGTCTTTCAATTGCTACAAGGTAAAATTATTTTTTTTGGTATGGATATAAAAGTATTTTTTGGGTAATCGTATAAATTTTTTTTCGAATATAAATTAAAAATTCCCTTTCATATTTTAGAAGTAACATCCAAGGGGGAAAGTTCCCCCGACAGAGTTTCCTGAATCAACACTAAAACTACATTTAATCGGAAAAAAACTTTTCATGCTTTATGAATGAGAAAAGTAATTTAAGTTCTTCAATTTGAATGCATTCAGTATGAAGTAGTGTAATCCATTTAATATTTATAAATGCTTTTGTAATGAACTTGAAATTAAGTTGCATGAAAGAAGAAATTTTGTAAAACATTTTTCCTGAATACAATTAATGTTTTTGATGGAAGAAAACTATTTTCATATGTAAACATACTTAATCAGTTCACTCTTTTCTGTCAAAAAAATTTTTTTCTGGCTTTTTTCGCAGCAGATTTTTTTCATGATATTTAGTGTCACTTAGACATTATGACAAAAAAAATTATTTAAATACAATATTTCGGCCAAAAATTAACTCAGAATAACCTTTTTTCAAAATGTTCTCCTTTTGCGAAAAATGCTTCTATTATAACAATATTTTTCCTGTATATAGCTCAGACCTCTGTACAGAGGCTCAACTATGATGTTTGAAAAATTCACATTATTTTCAGAGTTACAACCCATTGAAATAATTATCGGTGTTTTTTCTGAAAATTTCTCCCTTTGTTGTCGTAAAACATGGATAAACCCACTTCTAAGTTATATATTTCAAAAATTTTAGTTGAGCCTCTGTACAGAGGTCTGAGGTATGTACAGGCAAAATATTATTATAATAGAAGCATTTTTCACAAAAGGAGAATATTTTGAAAATGGGTCATTCTATGTTCATTTTTTGTCAAAATATTGCACTTAAATAATTTTTTATTGCAATACTATTCTTAAAACAATCTTTTATACATTTTCTAATCTAAGTGACACTAAATATCATAAATATTATCCATTTATACGCTTTGCAAAATCCCGGTTCCGAACGTAGTCGGATACCTTAACAGCTGCAGGGATCGTCTTAGATCTCCAAAGAAAACAGTGGTATTTCACTGAAACATCTCACAGAAAATATAATTTTGTAAAAGCGCCTCCTAACATCAATGCTCTTCTCACTGTTAATACTGAACCACATCCTTGTCAACTTCGGGAAAATGAAGGTACTCATCTTTCACTTAAACAACGGAAATAAATAAATTCACTATTGGAAAAATATGAAGAATGCTTTCAACCAGGGGGAGAGCCTACTCCATTTATTGAACATCGTATAAATACAAGAGATCATCTTCCAGTGGCAGTGCCACCTTATAGGATGAATCCTTCCAAGAAAGAAATATTAAAACAAGAAATCGATAGACTTCTCGCGGAAGGCATAATAGAAGAATGTGAATCTCCGTATGCTTCTCCAGTCGTACTTATACTAAAACCAAATGGAACATTTCACCTCTGTATTGATTACAGAAAGTTAAATGAAATAACAGTTGCAGATACATATCCACTGCCCAGAATGGATGATTTGCTACATCAAGCAAAACTCACTCCTTTCATGTCTACATTAGATCTGCGAGCAGGATATCACCAAGTTAAAGTGCATGTTGAAGATCAAGACAAGACAGCATTTGTATGTCCTTTTGGCACTTACCGTTACTTACGGATGCCATATGGTTTGCGCAACGCACCTGCTACGTTTCAAAGACTGATGAACCGTTTTTGTAATGGTCTGGAAGACATTCTAGCATTACCTTATCTAGACGATATAATTGTTTTGTCAGAAACTTTTGAAAAACACATGTTTGATCTTAAAGCTATTTTTGAAAGACTCTTACTTTTCAAACTTAAGGCAAATAGAGAAAAATGCCATTTGCCTCTTCTCGAGTTAAATATCTTGGATTTTGGATTACACAAAAAGGAATAGAAGTTGATCCAGAAAAAGTAGCCTCTATACTGGATATTCCACCCCCTAAAACTGTCAAAGAACTACAATCTTTCCTGCAAACTTGTTCTTGGTTTCGAAGATATATTCAAGATTTTCCAAAGATTTCACGTCCACTAAGTTATCTTACAAAGAAGAAAGTCCAATGGCAATGGGGATTTGACCAACAAAATGCATTTCAAACCCTTAAAAACTGTCTTACAACACCTCCTGTGTTAAAACAAGCAGATGGTACTCAGCCATATATTATTCGAACAGACGCAAGCAATTATGCCGGAGCAGTTTTATTTCAAGGAGAAGGATCTGAGGAACGTCTATAGAATACGCTAGTCGACTGCTAACTCCAGCAGAACGCAACTATTCCACCACAGAGAGGGAAGCCCTTGCTGTGGTATGGGCTTTGAAGAAATTTCGTGGCTATATTGAAGGAACAGAAATAACCGTGGCATCCGACCACCAACCTCTGAAATGGCTTCTAAACCTCAAGTCTCCAACCGGACGACTTGCTAGATGGGCACTTGAAATCCAGTCTTTCAACCTGAAAGTACAGTATATACCTGGTAAAGCAAATGTCGTTGCAGACATGTTATCCCGCCCAGTTACTCAAGAAGAAGAATCTTTTTGCGAAGCCAATAATATCACGATAGCTGATATGCCAACACGAAGTTGTAAGGACATGCGCGAGGCGCAGCTTAAAGATGATAATTTAAAAAATCATCGACAGTTTTGAATCCCCTCTGAAAACTGAAGAATATGCAAACTGGACTGAACGTGGATTTTTGATGAAACAAGGTGTTTTATATCGTTATGTTCCTGATGCTGATTCCGCAGAAGCTCAGTCATTCCAACTGCTGAACGTGAATTGATAATGCAAAGGCATCATAATGATCCGATGGCTGGACATTATGGAGAGATGGAACATTCAGAAAATCGCAAAACGATATTATTGGACAGGCATGAAAAGTACATATCCGATTATATTAAGAAATGTCAGAATGTGCTCGTTTTAAGGCTACAAACCAAAAGCCTGCTGGTTTGCTTAGAACTCCAGTCTACTCACAGAGATTTGAAGTCATTGCTATTGATTTATTTGGGCCATTGCCTCAAACTGACTCAGGTAAACAATGGATACTCATTGTTGAGGATTGTGCCACAAAGTGGGTTGAGTTATTTGCCCTTTCTCAAGCCAGTGCACGCCAGTGTGCTACAACTCTCATAGAAGAAGTTTTTATGCGTCATGGCATACCGAGACGAATTATCAGTGACAACGGAACACAGTTTGTCAGTGCTATTCTACAACAGATTTGCTTTACGTTAAAAATAAGTCAATTAATACCAGTTTATTCACCACAGTCTAATCCAGCAGAGAAAAAACAGAGACTTTAAACCTCGACTTGCAATACTCGTCGGAGACGATCATTCTAATTGGCATTCCAAACTTCCAGTCATTCGTTTCGCCATGAATAAAACTGTTTGTGACACTACAGGTCACACTCCTGCTTACCTACTTTTCGGAAGAGAGCTACGAACTGTAGATGATGTGGTGCAAGATTTCAAAAGCGTCGTTCTCAATGACAATTTGTTGCCGAAATAACACCTTATTTAAAACGATTTGCAACTATTACCGAAAACATACGAGAAAGAATAGAAACAAAACAAGACCAACGAAAAAAGCAATATGACAAAAATCGTCGTCCAGTCTATTATTCTCCTGGAGATAAAGTCTGGGTGACTTTACATCCCATCAGTAATGCAAAGAACAAGAAAACTTCCAAGTTCATGCCAAAACGTGACGGTCCATATTTAATTCTCACACAAAAATCACCCACTTCTTATGTTATAGTAAATCTTACCAATCCATCTGAACCGATAGCTACTTACCATACTTCTGCTTTAACACCTTTTAAAGACATGGACACTTCTCCTATAGCTCCACTTCGAAAAGAGGCCGACCTCGAAAAGTTACGTCCACATCAATACAAAATACACATGTTCCAAGCCATCAACTGCTTCAACAGCCATTTCCAGCAGAACCATTCATCCCTCAACAAATGCTACTTCTACAATAGCTAATTCTGATTCTGGCTCCTCGCCGGGACGTCGTCGGATCCATAGGGGGAGATTGTAATCCCCCGTCATTTAGACTCTTCCATATGAACAGTAAAGAGACTTTCGCGCTCTCTAGCGAACAGAACAATCTTTAGTGATGGCCAAGTTTCGGAACTGTAAGGACGTATGAGCATGCGCTCCGATCCCTTTCAATTCTATGTCAACTGTTAGTTCTCTAGTTATGTATGTAAATGTGTTTGTTTTGTCTAATAAACGTGTTTTAATAACTAGTGGACTTAGTAAAGAACCCCTTCCCCGTCTGTCCCTTATCATTTGGCGCCCACCACGTCATAATATATAATTTTTTTTTCATCGGCCATTTACCTAAAATCAAAAGACATCGCCAAATACTGTAAAAATGAATTCAATAAGGAAAATCATTCTATGCCTTTTTGATTTGGGTAGTGAATTTTCGACGAAATAGTTATTGAAGTTTCTAATAGTTGGGGCAATAACATTAGACTCACAAAATCTGTATTTTGTGTAATTTCAAAATTTTATTAGGTGTTATTATGAACTACAAATGAGAAAATTAAGATTTTCTGATGTATATTTTGTGTTTGTTTTGATATTTATGTATTTTCATAACCATATTGGCAACATTAGCCCTTAATTGCCAATTCACCGTGTATGACGTGAACAAAATCGGGGTTGATATAGTTGCAACAGTACCCAAGTACCTTTGTTTGCAACTTTGGTGATTTCATCGAAATATTGAAAATTTGTTGTTAATAATTCGTTTTTGATAGCTTTTTATCATTTAAGTTTGTTATAGCTAGCTGTACCTAACCTCGTTTTCTTGTGGCTCAGACTGGCTAAAAAGAAAGAAAAGAGAAAGCACACTTTTTTAATATCTTTAACCGCTTGCACTTGAGGTATAATTTTTTAAAAAAATGTGGGAAATATACATTAACAAAACTTTTCTAAACAGATTTCATTTTGTAATTTGTTAATAGAATACCCCAAGATTATTATGGTTTTTGTCATTTTTATGAATCTAAAATTATTTGCATTGTCTCCATAGGGGAGGTGCCAAATTTGAAAATAAATTTAAAATGACTCTTCTTGAGTTCAAAGGGTTAATTTTACAATGCTTATGGGTGGACATTTTGTGTGCTTCATTGTCTGTATAGATACAGAAATTACCTGCTGTGCCTACTTTAGGGGCAGTAAGTTGCCATTTTTCAACACTTCATGAATCACTTATTGTAAACTTTATAATTTGCGGTTTACTATTAGGATTGATTCCCGTGTGGTGAACCCCCCTGCTATATTTATGTCTTTATTTAATCTTCCATCCCTGAAAATAAACTTTTATGAAAAGCAATAACAATCAACAACTAAGTGTTTGCCACTAATTTTCCAAAATTGGTTGAGGTTACCAAAATATTTATCCTCAGGAATTTTGTTTGTTTTCGTTTCGTTATTTCGGTAACTAAAAGCTTTTAGTAAAAATATAATTCAGTTCATAGTATGTTATTTTGTTGTTCATCTTTTTTAAACTGAATCTTCACTGAAGTATAAATAATTCCCAATTTTCTGCATACCATCAAAATTTTTCACGCATCACCAATTGGACACTGCTCTGTAAAACAACCCAGTAATTATGATTAGCATCACCGAACAAAATTGGTTGCCCGTGTATCGCGCCTACATAAATACCAAGATTCTAACATTTTTTTATAAAAGAAATGGATGGAAAATGTGTGATTTGCATGGCGGTAATTTGGCTGCGGTGATGCTTTTTTAAGTCACAGATAACAAATAATTGTCCATGTGAAAAAGTCTGTGTTCTAGATATAATCCCTCTGTTTTTAAAGATATGCCTTAACTTTGTTGATAACAATTGCTAATGCTAATCAAGTTGAATTGCAAAATACTCATTCATTATCAACATTTTGTTGTAGATTTCTGCTGCAAAATCCATGTTTATATTGGAATTTTCCTGGCGTATTCATGAAATATTTCAGCCCTCATTGCGTTGGATTTCAGCCGTGTCAATTGATGCAGGTTTAGAGTTAAATATTTCATTACATTTTATTTTTCCTTTCTTTTGTTCCTAATTTTTTTTTTTTTAAGTTTTGAAATTTTATATGTTTTGTTTTAATTTTTTTTTTTTTTAAATACAAAATT